>MU843687.1:8630-53293 GCA_030867255.1 Colletotrichum somersetense | reverse complement strand
TAAAATAACTAATAAAAAGAACTATTAGATTTACTACCTTATAGTCTTTAGCTTTAGGTTCTTTTTTAAAAAAGAACTATAGCTCTTAAGTAATTTTAAAACAGTAAGCAATAGACTATTAAAGTCTAATTAGGGTAGAAATATAGTTTACTTATAGAAATAAGCTTTCTTTTTAAGGGGGGAAGGGATTAATACTTTTAGTATACCTAGCTAAGAATAATACTAGAAAGAAAAAAAAATTTAAAGCTAATAATAAAAAAAACTATTAATATAGCAGTTAGTTAGCTAAGGAAGATAGTTTACTAAATAAATCTTTTTAACTTAGTTAAAAGAAGTAATTTACTAAAAGTAAAAAAATAAATAAAGATTATTTACTTTTTATCTTATAATCCTTACTTTTAAAGTAAAACATTATAAAAATAAGAAAAAAGTAAATTATACCACTTTATATACCTAGTAACTAACTAGTATTATAGCTACTTATTTAAAATAAATAAAATAAGTAAACGCCTATTAATATATAAAAAAAGAAATATCTAGCTAGAGATTTTCTTAAACTTTTAATACTATAATCTATTTTCTAAACTTTTTTTGTTTTAACTAGACCTCTTTCTACCTAACTTATATAATATATTTATTATAGCCTTTTTTTAAGCTATTATTAAAACTAAGGTAACCTAGGTTAACTTTAACTTTCTTTATATCTTTAATATCTAGGTTAAAGCTTAAGTTAAAAAGCTAAAATAGAAATATTAAAAATAAGCAGTTAGATTTAAACTGATAAACCTAGACATAGCTACTAAGAATCTAATAAATCTAAATAAGTTTATAATATTAATAGTAAACTAGTTAAAGGGCTACCTAACCTAACTAAAAGACTTATAACTTTAATAAAACTTATAAACTATTTTAAACTCTCTAATTAGTATAGAATTACTATACTACTATAGCTTTTATTTTATAGTATTACTATAAATAAAATTTATATATTAATTAACTTTATTTCTACCTAGTAATAGAGATAGGTTATGCTTAAATTTAGCCCTATTAATAATTACTTTTAAAATTTATATTGTAAGCCTAAAACATCTTTAGAATAATATAGCTAAAAACTTATAAAAAATAGTCTAGTAAGACTAAACGTTTTTAATTGAGAATAAAAAAGTATTTTTAAACAGATTAATAACACTGATATTAGTAGTTAATAACCTTATTTTATAAATACTTAAGTAAAAAAAAAGTATTACTAACAGTTTAAAAGTTAGGATTTTTATTAGTAATAAACGCTTTTACTAAACTTAGTATTATACTAGAAATAATACTTATACTAACTAGACACTTAATTTAAAAGTTTCTTACATATAATAAGGCTACTATAATATAAAAGTAACCTCTTACTTTTCTAATAAACTAAGGCTATTAAGTTAAATAACTACCTTACCTTATAGACCTTATTATCTTAACTAATATAGACTTATTAGCCTATATAAAGTCTAAAAAGCTATATATTTTTTTAAAGCGCTTAATACTAGATATAGAAGATATTAGAAAAGTAGTAAAAAAAGAACTATATTTTATATAAGGGAGCTTACTAGAGAGATATATATTATAATAGTTAACAGCCTATATAAAGTAATAGCTATTAAGATAAATACTTCAGACTTATTTCTATTACTGATAAGAGTATTAAGATAAACAAAATATAAGAAATAAAGGTAGGAGATCTTATAAAATAATGTTAAAGCTAAGAAGTAAATTAAAAAGTAAAGAAATAAGATTATAAGAAGAGACCTAGACCGTACTTACTAAGTAATAAATAAATAAAAATAGACCTAGTTATAATAAAATAAATATAGTTTTAAAGATTAGTTTAATATCTAAATTCTTTTACTTTATTTAGAAAAAGGTATAAAGAAAATATAAGAAATAATTTAAAAAACAAATAGTATTTTTACTTTTAAAATATATTTTCTATTATAGGTATAGTTAAGTTATAGGTTCTACTATAAGAATTAAAAAAGCTATTATTAATTACTTATAGTTAAGTCAGTTACTTATATAAATAATTACTTACGACTAATTAAGAAGTTATTTATTAAGTTCTTATATATTTACTCCCTTTTTATTAACTATTTAAGATATAATAAGTGTAAACCTTACACCACCTAGACTAATAACTTAGGCTAGAAACTATCTAACTCTTTTATTTCTAACCTAATTAGACTTATTTTTATAGAACAGTAATAATAAAAGGCTTAGTGTAAGCCTATATTAGTTACTTTTTATAAGACGAACTAAAGTATATTAATACATTAGTAGCAGTATAGTTATATTACTATAAACTAACTTATATACTATTTTTACTTTATATCTTACCTTAGTTTTATTATATTTCTCTTTAGTATAGCTAGGTTACTTAATAACTAAAAGGTTTATAAATTACTATAAATAGTAAGATATCTATAGCCTTTTTATAAAGCTAAATAAAAACTATTAAATATAACTCGATATTTTTAATAAATGTTTATACTATCTAAATAATAGATTTTATCTAGAATAAGTTAGTTACTTAACCGTTATATAGATTAAAACATTCGTACTAGTTTTTTATTTTATAAAGTAGCCTATTACTATTAAACTCTATAGATATAAAGGTATATATATTATGTTAAAGACTTTATAATATAGATTTTACTAAAGCCACTTATATAACTGCTATAAATTAGTGATCTAGACTAGTTATAATAGCTTTAGTATACTATTTTCTTAAGCTAGTTCTTATTAAGCTAAAAAGTATATTTTTACTATAAGTTAGTAAAAATAAATTATAATAACTTATAAGTTAGAACAGTTATACTACTACTTACTTTAGTACTTTTAGTAACTATTTTAAATATAATAAAACTTAATAAACTATAACAGTTTTAGGTATTATACTAGCTTAACTTAAAGTAATATAATATAAAAGTAAAGTAAAGTAAGGTAAATAATTAAATAAAAACCTAAATAAAAGCTATAGACTAAAGAATAAATATCAATAGGTAGGTATATTTATAGTTAGCCCTCTTTAAAAAGAGGTTAATAAGGTAATAGATATATACCTATAGGTAAATAACGCTTTATATACTACCTAGTAAGTATATTTATAACTATAAATATACTTTTAAAGGCCTATAATAAGTAGGCTCATGCGTAATATAAAAGTTATTAAGTTTTAGTTTTCTTTAGTAAAAAAGACTTAATTCTATATAGAAAGTAAATCTAGTAAAAATAGTATTCTATATATACTTAGGCCTTTAATAGGTTAATTAATATTATAAGTTATAAGACTTTTAAGCTTTATATATAACCTAACTAGATATAAAGTATTATTTTATTTCCTATTAAAAATAAAAAATATAGTATAACCTATAGTCTTCTTTTAGAATACTTTTATTCTTAAGCTTATTTATAATCTTATAAACTTTTTATTTAGTTTAATAAAGACTAAAGTACTTTTCTTTTATTATACTTTATAAAGAATTATTCTAATTAGTTATAGAATAGTAGCCTTTAGGTTAATAAAGCTATAATAAGAAAAATCTTAAGCTAAAGCTTTTTCTTAATTAGCTAGAATATTCTATAGAAGTGTTTTTTCTTTTACCTATAGGTAAGTAACTATCTGTCTTTTATAATTTAAACGGTCTTATAAAAGTCTTAAATATAGTTTAGTATTAATAATTTAGGTATAATTAAATCTTTAAAAGATTTTTCTTAAGTTATATTCTTATTTTAGTTTTAATAAGGTTTTTTACTTTCTATAAAATGTCTCTTTTAAAGGTAAATATAGTATTTACTAGCCTTTTAACTAGATATATTTCTTTTTCTCTATATATTACTATTATCTTTATTAAATCTAGATCACTTGAATTAGGCTATAGTTTCTATTAGCTGGTAGGTTACTTATTTTAAAAAGTATTAATATTATTAGAAACTTTTATAGTTTTTTATACTTTTATTTCCTTTTTAAAATATAAACCTTAGTTATATAAATATAGGTCTTACTACTTATATCTTAACTAAAGTAGAAAAATAAAAATAACAAACAGCTTTTAGTACTATATATAATAGCCTAAAACAATATAATTTCAAATATTCTTTATAATAAAATAAAAAAGGTCTAAAAACCTATCTTAATTAGTTTTTTAAATATCTTTTTACTTAGTTTTTATAATTATATTTAAGTTTATATCTAGAGACTTTTACTTTTCTAGTAGGTATCCTAGCTATAATACAAGGCTTTAGTTTTCTTAGCCTATTTCTCTTTATATTAGTAAGGTAAAAAAACTCTTTTAAAATATAAGTCTTATTTTAGTATATAGAAATTAATATCTTCTAAACCTTTAGGTTTTATAAATATAATAAAGATATAAAGATAAATCTTTCCTATAGTTATATTAAAAGATAACGTTTAAAGTAATTTTAAACGTAAAGTATTAAATATTAAAGATAGATAGAAAGAAGTATTATATTATAAAGCAGCTATTACTAGTGTTATCTTTTACAGCAATTTTCTAGTTTCTTTTTTTATTATATTTATAAAAGAGAAGTCTACTAGTATTATATAACTCTAAAGATATCTATATATATTTAAAAAGTATAAAAAGTAAAGTATAAAGTAAAAAGTATTAAGATCTATTAATAAGGTTTGAAATAAAAGTATTAAATATAAGGTATAATAAATACTGATACTAAAGCTTAATACTTAAAGCGCTTAAGCGTTAAAGCGTAAAGCGTAAAGCGTAAAATAAACTTATTTACTAACTTTATTATAGTTACCGTTTTATATATTATAGTAATATACTTCGTTATAGATTATATATAATAAGCTATAGATTATTTAAGAGCTAGTACTTTAAGCTTTCTAATAGATTAGGTTCTATTTTATAGTAGGAAGTAGTTAGAAAGAAATTAAGAAAGACTCTTATTATAGTAGTAAGATATAAAAATATCTTAAACTTATAACTATAATATTATTTTCCCTATATCTATAATTAATATTAATACTTATAGAAAAAAGAATACTGATTAGAAGTCAGTTAAATATATTTTTAGTTTTCCTAATATATATAGTTACTATATAGTAATAGCTATTAATCTAAATAAATAAGACTATACTTTATTTAATAAATTCTATTTTATAGTTAAGTTAAAAGTTTATAAACTTAGTTTAATATGTATTGATTATAGAGTTTCTTTAATATAAAAGTATAAAATAATGTAAATATATACTATATTTTAAAATATTTATAATTAGCTTATTCTACTTAAGGCGGTTCCTATTAAGTTAAACTTTTACCTTAAAAAATATAAATCAATAAAAGTAAGAATAATTATAGTAAGCTTTTTAATATTAGTTATTTTAATTAAAGTGACTTTAATAGTCTTAATAGTAAGTATTGCAGGCAAGGAGCGTAGGGTTGACCCTTTATAGTGAGAAGTGCTTAACTCAGGCTAAGAGTAACCGTGGTAGCCGGTCTCTAGATAAATACAGAGAAGAGCGCTTAGTAATAGCGTTGGTATGAGCACTGCGGCCACCAGCCACTGTTGCCCCAGCCACAGAGGCTGTGCAGGACCTCCTGCGACAGTAAGTTTAAAATTTCTTTACTATAGTAACTAATAATTTTAAATCTTTTAATTTTTCTTTATAAAAGATTTTTTACTATATTAATAGTAGTCTTAGTATAAGTATTAAAATATTTTTAAAATAATAAAAAAGCCTATATTAAACCTATTATATCTTATAAAACCTTAAAGTATTAAGAGAAATATAAAATATAAACTGAATATAAAATATAATCTAAATATTAAATATAAGGCAAATTATATATTATATATATATATATAAGATATAAGTAAAGTTATAGAAGTATATATATTTTTAGTTTTTCTATCTTAAAAGATATATATTAGTATTTATATAAATACTTTCTTTTAGAAATACATTATTTCTAAGTTTAAAGTATTAACATATAAGTATATAGCTAATTGTAATATAATTCTAAAAGTGTAATTCTATTGTAATAAGAGATATATTATAAGTATTAATAATAAAGTTTTTATTCTAAAGTATGAAGTATTTAATAGTATTTAATAGTATTACTCTTAAAGATAAATAGAAATCTTTTAGGTAAATATAAGTAATATAGTAAGTTTTAAAAATATATATAATTACGCACTCTATATAGTTAGAGAGTATAATTATAAAGTGTTGAAAAGTTTGAAATAAAGCGTATATTATAATTATAAATATAAAATATAACGTATTTAATAGTATTAGTTTAAAATCTAAGTTATTTTATTTTATTTTATAGTAAATATAAGTAGTATATTAAACTTCTAATACCTATATATACTTTTTAGTTTTATATAATACGAATAGAGTTACTAATACTTAAACTTTTATTATATTACTGTAGAAAAAAGTAAGTAAAATAATACTAATAATAGTCTTTAAGACTCTTAATATAATATACTAAGTAGAATTTTATTACTTTTTTTCTACATAAGAAAACTATAACTACTACTGTTTACTATAGTATTAAGTATATAATCTTAATAATACTAGTAGTTAATAACTACTAAGTATAAAATATAGTATTAACTTAATAAACGTTACTTATAATATATTTTTTATTCTTATAGTATATATTTATATTATTACTAACTGCTTTATATAATTAAAGTAAGTTTTTCTTTAAAATATACTTTAACTAAGTTTCGAAATATATTAGAAGCTTTAATATAAAAAAAGTTTCTAAGATCTAATAACTTAAAGCCTAACGTGTTAATATTTTAAAAATAATAATATATATAGTATTTATTAGGTTATTATTACTTTTTAATAACTTAGTTATATTTACTATAGTCTAAACTAGGCTATTATTAGTTTTCCTTTTAATAATTATAATTATCTTTTATCTCTAGCTTTTTATACCTAGTATAGTATAATAAATTAAAGAAAGTGTTAATAAGTACTTTAAGATAGTATTACTAGTAATATATATAAAAAGTAAAGATATAACACTAAATAGTAAAGTATATATATAGAGAAGTTATATATATATTATTAAATAATATAATAATTATAATAGTAATAGTTATAGTTTATTTGTAATAAACTTTTTATAGCTTATATAACGTAGTTTAAAAGTAACTAATTTATATAAGCGACCAGGTTATTTTTCTATATTAGTATTTATACTATCTTTATTTCTTTTTTTCTCTACTAATAACTATAGTATAGTATGTAAGTAAAAACATTTTTATTTTAAGACTTAATACGTATTAATTAAACCTAAATTTAAATATATAAAAGACTATATCTATTTATAATATATCTTATATAACTCTTTACCAATAATACTAAAGCTAACTAGTAAAACGTAACGGTTAACTATATAACTAAAAATTAACCTTAAATAAAGAAAAAATACTTATTTAATATATTATTAACCTAGACTTATAAGTATTTATATTACTCCTAAGTGCTATTTAAAAAATAGCTTATTAACCTCTTTATAACTATAGTCCTTAACGTATTTAAACTAACTAGGCTTTAAGCTTTAGATAATAACTACTTAAGCTAAAGACGCGTTTTAATTAAAGGATTACCTATTAAAGAGTTCTTTATAAAGATCCTAGCGCGTATTATATATAGTTTTCACTTATATAAAATAAAATTATAGAGTATATTGGTTATAATAATAAGATTAATAAGTTTAATAAGGCTAGGTTTATAAGAAGTAAAATATCTTTTAAAATAATTATTACAGGCTTTAAATAATATAGTAAGCTAAGAGAAGTATAATAAGGGAATTAAAAATAAGTTATAGTAATCTAGAGTATTAAGTTATATAGCTATTATATTTAACTTATATTATCTCTATAGGCTAAGTTTATCTTAACTTTTAGATATATAATAGTCTTTTTTTATTTAATTAGGTAGTTAGACTTATAGAAAACAGTAAAATAATAACTAAAAAGGCTTAAAATAGATGAAGCACTTTAATTTCTATATAAGAAGTTATAAAAAAGGTACTTACTATCCTTATATATTTAAAAGCTATGAAAGCTATTATTTTATTAATTTTAAGCTATACTATAAGTAAAAGATTACTACGTTTTATATACTATCTTATTTACTATATAAGCTTTAGCCTTTTAATATTAGGTACCTTAGTTCTTTAAAATAGGTATATAGCTTAGAAATTAAGGTTTTAATATAGCTATATTTTATATATCAAAGATAAAGACTTTTTTATAGTCTGTTATAAGGCGTATAAAAAAGTAATATAAATAGTAGATATCTAAGTGGGCTTTTAAGTAACTAGCTTTATTCTATATAATCCTAAGTATATAGTTTTACAGCTAGAAATTAAGCTTTATATACTAACACTACTAGGTTTTTTTTTATAGCTTACTAGAAGCTTAGGCCCTAAGACACTAAATAACCTAATTAAACTCACTTTATACTTTAATTTAACTATAAATTAAATTATATAATACTAAAATAGCTCTTTTAATATTAACTATTAAATATATATAGTAGCTAACAAAAGAGATAATAGTAGTAGTATATAAGTAGACTTTAATATAGGTTAACTTAGCGAAGTATTAAGAGGTAAATAAGCGTCTAAGCTGCTATTATTATACATATAAAAATAGATTTAAAAAAGTAAAACACTTATAATTAATTAGATATAAGATATAAAGTCTTAAATAAATATAAGAAACTAGTTATAAGTAGAAATATATTAAAGTAGGAGTTATATAAAGAGAATAAAAATATATATATATAATAATATAGTATCTATAGAGAGCCTAGCTATAATAATATATAAGTAGTAAAAAGTAACTTAGTCGCTTAAGTAACTTAGTTAGTTATAAACTATATTAGTAAAAAAGTTATATTATGTAATAATATAGCTTTTACTATATACTACTTATATAAATAACTAAATTAAAGGTTTTATTTAGATATACTTAATTATAATTAATTATTTTTAAACTTTAAGCTAATTATATTACGTTAAGTATATACTAAACTTATAATTTCATTATCTATACCTAATAATAACTTTAATATAATAGGATATTTTATAATTTTAAGCTTTAATAGAGTTTAACTATAAGTATAAAATATATATACTATATACTATATCTTAATAACTAAATTATACCTTATTAATACTTAGTTTCTTTAGGCTTTTAAGCCTTAGTTAACTATAAGTACTAAGTTTACATATCAATTATTTAACACTTAATACTTTAAATATAAGTTACTTTATTACTTAGTAATAAGTCTTGTTACTACGTTATATTAATAATATAAACCTAGTATTACTAGGTAGTATTTTATAAAATTAAATATATTAAGTAAATATAATGTCATATAATTTTAAATATATACTAGTCTTAATAAAGTCTTTTATACTATTTCCTAGGCTTTATACTTAACTTACTTCTTATATAGAGTAAGAAATTCTTTAGATTTTAAACACTTCTTATATAAAAAATAATAGGTTTTTTCTAAATAATCTAGTATAATAGTTATAATTCTTAAGAAAGATATATTAGTTATTTATTAGTTTAATAAAAACCTAGTTAAATATACTTTAAATATAGTTAATATAAATAGCTAATATAGTTGTTATAGTGGTTAATATACTATATATAATAATATAAAGATAGAGGTATAAATATAAGTATTTATATATTTTACTTTACTTCTTTAGGCAATATATAAATGTATATATATATTTCATCTTTTTCTAAAAGATTAAACTTTAAATATATATTTATACTTTTAATCTTTAATACTCTTAATGCTTTACTTTAAACTATAGGCAGATATATATAGTAGTTCTAAAAGAGATAAAAAACAATACTATTAATTCTATAGAAGAAGAATTATATACTTATACTATAGTTATTAGTTTTACCCTAATTAGGTAACTCTTTCCCTTTTTTATAGCTTTAGTTAACTACTAAATGTAGCATTATTAGTATTCAGTTTTAAATCTAAATTATTTTAAATTAATATATATTATATCTAATGCTATATATATGATACTACCTTAATAAGAAAGCAGTATTAATATAAGAACTTACTTAACTGTGTACTGTTTAGTCTAATTAAGCTGGTAAAAAGCTTCTTTTAAACTAGAAGATTGAGTAAAAGTATTAATTTTAATAACTTAGAATACTTTAATATAAGATAACGGTATTATACTAACTTATACTGATTTAGATTTAGTTAACGTCTTTTTAAAGCTTTAACTAGTAAGATACTAAGGAATAGCGTTTTAAAGTAGCTTGAAAAGTAAAGTGAAAAATAAAGAAAGTAAATAGAAATAAGTATTATACTATAGAGAGTAGTTATTACTAGTGTTATCTCTTAAATATAGTTCTAGTTCCTTATATCTTTCTATCTAAAGGAGGGAAACATTTAGGTATTTTATAAACTTATAAGATATATATATATTAATAAGATATAAAGAATAAAACATAATTATAAAGGCTTTAT
Source organism: Colletotrichum somersetense (assembly GCA_030867255.1). Lineage (NCBI taxonomy): Eukaryota > Fungi > Ascomycota > Sordariomycetes > Glomerellales > Glomerellaceae > Colletotrichum > Colletotrichum somersetense. Next base: position 42,726 of record MU843687.1, on the reverse strand, counting down.
TATTAAGTCTTTAGAATAAAAGCATTAGATTTAAAGTATAATAAATACTTATACTATTAAAGCGTAATAGCTTAAAACGTTAAAGAGTAAAACGTAAAGTAAATTTATTTCTTAATCTTATTCTAGTCACCGCTTTATGTATTATAATAAAATATCTGTTTATAGATTATATTTAATAAGCCGTATACTATTTAATAGCTAGGTTTTAAAGCTTTTTATATCCTATGTTCTTACTTCTATAAGAGATACTAATATATTTATCTATTTACTTTTTAAAAGAGATAATATAATCTATTATTTTAAGACCTTTCTATAGTAAAACCTATAACGTAACTATACTTATAAAAGAAAGTATATTTCTAAAGTAAAGGGACTACCCTATCTCTTTCTAACGTCTTTAACTACTATAATCAGTATCTTTAGATCTTAAGAACTTTAACTATTTAGTTATAAGTTACACGATATATACGTTTTTAGTTTAAAACTTAGGTAAGAAACAATAACGTTAGTGTTAAAGAATATAAGGCTAGCCTATTAGATACCTACTTATATATTTATTTAACTCTTTAAGATATAAAAAATTTTTAATAGTAAGAAAAAGTTATCTTTTATAATATATATACTTTTTTTTCTATAGTTTTAAGTATATAAGTATTTTAAAGAAACTAAAATATTTAAGATTTTAAAGCTAAAGCTTTTTAAAAAATAAGAATATATATATAAGGTAATAACTCCTTTTATAATAGTATATAGAAATATTACCTAGCTATCTATATAAACACCCTAAATAATAGAAACCTATTTATAATTACTAGGCTGCTTTATATATAGCTTCTTATTTTAGTTAGAAGTTATAATAACTTTTATATATAAAATTATGATTATTAAGAAATTAGTTTTATTAAATTATAGATATAGTAATTTTATACTTTATACTTAGTAATTATATTTTATATAAGTTTAAACTAGGTTTAAATAATTATAAGATCTCTAGCTAATACTTTCTAATAGTTACTCTAATATTAGAATTATATACTAAGGTCTAGTTAGGGTTATATATAGTTTATACCTATTTTATTCTAATATACGTCGTATAGTATAGATTAAAGAAATAATCGACTATATCTTAATATCTTTAAGCTATATTGAAATTATTAATTAACTAAGTAAAAAATCTTTTTATAAATAACCTCGTTTTCTATAGTTATTATTTTTCTTAAATTTACTTAAGCAATATATTATAGTATTTATCTAAAGCGTTAGTTGTAAATTGTTACTTAAGGAATATTATAAGTAAAGGCACCCTTTTATATAAATAGTTTTAGGTCTTTTTAAATAGCTGTTAGTATAAGAATAACTCGGGTTTTATTAAAAGAGTTTATAGTTATTTATAAAGGATACCTAATATATAAGAAAGTATATAACAGAAAGAAAAAGTGTTTTAGTTATTATATTATTTGACTTACTATACATATATAATATAAATTATATATAGTAATATAGTTTAGTATAGTATTATATTATTTACCTTATAGTATTTTTAATCTCCATATAAAGAACTATTTAAATTGTAAAGTTTAAAATATATAGTAATAAGAATATTAAAAAGAAAAATAATATTATTAAAACTATAATTCTTTGATTATTTGTTGTAAAATAAACCACTTTAATTTAATAAGCTATTTTTAATACTTAAGTAAAATCCCTAAGTAAAAATAAAATATATATAAACTAAAGACTATTTTAAGAAGTAAAGACTTTATTTAAATTAAGTTTACTATATTTATAAGGATATTAATTACGTAGATACTACGTATTAAAATATAGCTACTTTTATAAATGCTATAAGATAATATTAGACTTATAAGTCTTTATACTAAGAAGTCTAGATTCTATTTATTTAGAGAGTTAAAATTATGTTTTATACTATATATATATTTTCTTTAAATATAATACTTTTAAGCCTTAATTATTAATATTTAATTATATAATAAATATGTATAGTAGTTCTTAAAATTACTATAAAGACTATCTAGTATAGCTTTTATTTTTAGTAAGTATTAGCTAAGATATTTAAGTAAATATAACTTAAGTTTTTTTTTTCCTTAACATAGTATAATATATATTAATACTATTACTAAAAGTAGATTTCCTTCTAACCGGTATTAAAAAGCGGGGCTATCTTTAGAAAAGAAAATTAAATATAAATAAATAGAGAGAAACAACCTTAACTTAAATAGTACATTTTTATGTCTTTATATTCCTTATATAAGCTGCTATATATACGAATTCTTTTTTACTATACTTAAAATTTCTTAACACTTATATTAAATTTATGTACTTTTCTTTAACTCTCTACGTATATTATTAATCTCTATATAAGCTAATAATCTCTCTTTTGTATCTACCTAAAACTACTATATATAGTAACTATAATAAACCTTAGGGGTTAATCGACCTATATATCTATATATACTAAAGACCCTTATAAAATTAAATCAAACGCTAGATTTCTATTTTTGTAGGCTATATAGTCTAGCAGTAAGTAGTGTATCCCTAATAACCTAATAGTCTAAAGGCTTTATGTTTAGGTCTAGACTTTCTAGTTTTATCTAACTTTTTCTTTAGTTTTAAAACAGCTTTACTAGGGAGGGTTAAAACAGTACTAACCTATCTTGCTTCTTACGCCACGCTTTAGGTCGGGATAAGCTAAGACTATCTCTTTTACTTCTTACCTTTACTTTTTTACTTTTTACTCCTAAACTTCATTTTAATGTAGTCATATTTTTTGTATTTTTACCTCTTTAGTCTTTTAGTTAAACTGAATCTGCCGTCAGGTTAACTCTGTACAGACTGTATGCGTACGGTACTCTTGGGTGGACATAAGGGGGACAATTTCAGCTTGTCTGATCACTCGTTCTTTAACTTCCTCTCGAGTCATACTCATTCGGCCGCAAATAATAACCCCGGGAAGTTTAGGTAACTTGGCAACTTAAATAACTCAGGATTACATATTAGTTAGAAACTAAGTAAATATTGCCTTCGGCTAATAAGTACCTTTTTTATCAGTTGATTTACCCTTATACGAACTTCTTACTTTTCTTTATACCTAGATTAAAGTTACTCCTTACTAACTAAAAAGCGGGGTAAAGCTAAATAACTGCCTTTTTTCTACTAATACATTTAGATATCTTATAGGGTTTTCAAAAGGACCTTATAAAGATATCTAAATGTTATCCAACTCCGCAAGTTTTCGGTGCACACAGGCCTTGGAGTAAAATGGCAGGCGGTAAAGAGGATGGGGCCAAATGGGTAGGCGGTGAAGAGGATGGCCCATCACAAGGATGGCAGCGGTACATTGTGCGAATCAGGGTTTCGTCTAGCAGGGGTTGCCTAATGAAATAGTACTACCAATAGTTATCCATGTTACCTGCCGTTATACAAGTGCAACGGTGTTAGCGATTATCCCCTCCACATGCCTTGATCTCTGTTCATCAATTGTGTAGCTAGCGGTAGTGCAAACCTGCGAAATGTACGGGGTGTGTCACAAGATATAAAGCGTTAGTTGCTGCCTACAACTAACGGCGCCGCTTTTGTAACCCATGCCACGTTAACTGCTGAGATTGAATTGGCTCTCCAGTCCTTTTGGGTACATCCTCTTCCGGAAATTCACATTTTGAGCTTGAAACATCAACTGATACTTGACCCATGAGTAACGCCATGACAACTCACGAGCCATCAAACGACATGGAAACCAAAGGCGGTTGTCAGAGTATGATCAGCCATGACAATGATCCGGTGGTCATCTGTGGCATGGCGATGAGGCTTCCCGGGGGCGTAAGCAACTCTGAACAACTCTGGGAATCACTCTTACAAAAGCGTTGTGGATCCATTCCCATCCCCCACAGCCGATTCAACGTCAAGGGATACTATAGTCAGCACCAGCGACCAGGAACAATGCATTTTGAGAATGCCTACATCCTGGATCATGTTGATCTGGATCGTTTCGATACATGCCACTTCCCCTTCAATCGGAACGAAGTCGAACAGATGGACCCAGCTCAGCGAATGCTCCTGGAGATCACGTGGGAGTGCCTTGAGAACGCCGGAGAGGTCAACTGGCAAGGCAAAGCTGTTGGTTGTTATGTGGGCTCATTTGCAGAGGATTGGGCCACTGAGATGGAACGTGACGCACAGTATTTTGATCAGTACCCCGCTGGAAAATGGGATTTTATGCTATCCAACAGAATCTCATATGTATACGACTTTCGCGGACCTAGGTGAGTAAAAGTGCTCAGTACTTATAATTTGTAAAGCATGACATGAACCTGACGCATGAACTTAACTTAGTATGACCATTAAAACCGGGTGCTCCGGGACATTGGTGGCTCTGAACCTAGCTGAACAGGCTGTAAAGTCTGGCGAGTGTTCCTCTGCCATCATCGCTGGTTGTAGCTTGTTTCTGTCTGGCCCCATTGCCACCAAGGGTTCATTTGGCACTGTGGGAGCTACGGTCTCTCCTCAAGGCATCTGCAAGACGTTTGACGCTGGCTGTGATGGGCTTGGGCGCGGTGAGGCGGTCAACGCCATCTATGTCAAAAAGCTTTCTCATGCGTTGCGAGACGGGAATCCTATCCGCGCTGTCATTCGGTCCACAGCTACTCAGCACGATGGCTATGGATCCGGCATGCTGATACCCAACGGAAACGCACAGGAATCTCTCATTCGACATACTTACGATATTGCTGGTATTAAAGACTTTTCTAAGACGGCATTTTTTGAATGCCATGGTACAGGGACAATCGTAGGAGATCCCATTGAGGTTGCGGCTGTGGAAAGAATATTCGGGAAACATGGCATACTCATCGGCAGTGTAAGTCTAACGACAGACTCACTTTACTCCTTAATTTCTGTTCAACACTAGAGGGCCCTACTAACATAATCCAACATTTGCGTCTGTAGGCCAAACCCAACTTCGGTCACTCGGAGGGCGCCGCTGCCCTGACTAGCATCATCAAGGCAACTGTCATGCTTGAGCGAGAGACTATTGTGCCCAATGCCAACTTTGAAAAGCCCAATCCAAACAGTAAGCGTTTTGAGCGATCAACGTATCGAGAACGTGGTATATCGAATACTATGTACTAATTTATGAACGTACAGTTTCTTGGGCCGACGGCAGGATCAAGGTTGCGACGAAAGTACAGCCTTTTCCTGAGGACCGATGTAAGAGAATCAGTGTCAATGCCTTCGGTATGGGTGGCACCAATACACATGTTAGTCTATCCCCAGTTACCCCAAGGGTCGAGGGACTAACATGCAATGGAAACTGACTGCTTCGGGCCCAGGTCATTTTAGAAGCATATGAAGACAAAGACTGCCATTCGGAGACCACCAGCTCGGAAGGTTCCCGATTGCTATTGTTTTCGGCATCAAACCCGAAATCTATTGAGTTACTTCAACAAGCCTACATGCAATACATTCGGGAAAAGTCGCCCAATCTGGCGGATCTGGCTTACACATTGGGGACCCGCCGGTCTAAGATGACTTATCGTTCTTTCATCATTGCCCACAGCGAGGCTCAAATTGCCGAGCCAGAAAGTTGTGGTTCTGTTGTTAAGCCAAAGACAAGACAGGTCGTTTTTGTTTTCAACGGCCAAGGAACACATTGGGCCACGATGGGTAAGGCTTTAGTTGAAACCAATCCGACATTCCTCAAATGCATTCGGAGATTGGACACGGCGCTCAGGCAACTACTACCACGACACCTCGGACCTTCTTGGACCATCGAGGCCGAGTTAGTTAAGGACGAAACTCAAAGTCGTTTTGATGATTCTGAATACGCACAAACCTGTTGTACTGCCGTTCAGATTGGCATCACGGACGTTCTTCGTAGTTGGTCCGTTCTCCCTGAAGCTGTCATTGGTCATTCGAGTGGAGAGATGGCGGCGGCCTATGCTGCTGGCGCTCTCACTGCAGAGGCGGCCATTATTGCGGCCTACTTCCGAGGCACAGCTACCAAACTCACTGCAACTGCGAAGCGAAAGGGCACCATGGCAGCTATTATGCTCAGCTCTGAAAAGGTTGCCAACTATCTGGTTGACGGAGTCGTCGTTGCTTGTGAGAACAGTCAGTCTAGGACGACGATCTCTGGTGATCAGGCTGCCGTTGAAGCTATTGTTGGCAAAGTCAAGGCAGATGGTATCTTGGCCAAAACCCTTAATGTCGGCTTTGCCTATCACTCACGTAAGTGCGATGTACCCAGTTTTCTACAAACACAAACCTGAGGCGCTGACGATTTCACAGCTCATATGCTACCATGTGGCCCAAAGTATGAAAAGGCAATCCGCCCCTTCATGCAATCAACTGCAACTGCGGCCCAGGTGCCATTCTTCTCCAGCGTTACAGGAGCACGCATCGCTGATTCTACTGTTCTTGCTGATGCAAAATACTGGCATCAAAGTCTGGTCCAGCCTGTTCGATTTCACAGCGCTCTGAGCAGCTTATTGGAGTCACTTGGGCCTAACGCTCACCCGGTGATCGTGGAAATTGGCGCGCGCCCGGCTCTCGAAGGTCCCATCAAGCAGATCTTGGACGACTTCCCTGATATGACTGCGACCTGGGTGCCTACATTGGAGCCGAAGAGCAGTGACGGTAGCTTGCTTAGGGTTGCCGGGAGGCTGTTCTGCGAGCACGTTAGCATGGATTACAAGGCCCTCACACCTCCGGGCAAGACTCTCGCAGACGTGCCTCCGTACACGTGGGCTCACGACGAGTCCTTCACGGCCGAGCATCGCTTAATGAAGGCCTACCAAGAAAGCGAGTTTCCCATGCACTGCCTTCTGGGCCGTCGCGTGTTTGAGACAAGCGCTTTAGAGCCAGCGTGGCGTAAGGTGCTGAATATTCAAGATGTTCCTTGGCTGGCTGATCACGTCATCGACGGCCTGTGCATCTTTCCCTTTACGGGATATCTTTCAATAGCAGAAGAGGCTCTCCGTCAAGTCCAACCAGGTGGGGTTTTGGAGTCCTTTGAGGCCAGAGACTTCGTTGTGACTGCGCCTTTGCGACTGGATTCTGGCAAGCCAGTTGAAATTCACACCAGGCTGAGACGTCTTGGTGATGGGGATGCAACCTCTTACAGCGTTCAGATCACTTCCTGGAAGGAAAATGTATGGACAGAGCAGTGCCACACACTGGTGCGTGCAGGTCCGTTTCCCCATCGACCTCTAAAGGGAATCAAGAGAAGCGTATTCCCCCGAGTTCTGTCCCCAAAGTTCTGGTATGACGCTGTGCAGCGTCGAGGCTACACATATGGTCCCACATTCCGGGGCATTGACAACATCAGCGCGAGCCCCTCTGAGATGGCAGCAACAGCCCGTGTATATCCTTCGAACGATGACCCCGTAGGACACTATCTCATCCATCCATCGGCAACCGATCGGTGCATGCAGATGATGGGTATAGCTTATTGCCATGGTCTACCGCGACACGCCAAGTACGGGTACAGGCCTACATCTGTCAGGCACGTCATTATTCACCGCCACGAAAGCAATACGAGCTTCTGGACTACGGGGACAGCAGAAGCGTCAACCCTGAGCGGGAAGCTGTCAGGAAAAGTTTATGCTTACACGGACGATGGTCAGGAACTCATGACTATGATCGGCATTGAGGCGACTCCGACAGCTCATGTCAAACCCACTGATGAAATGCCTCTTCTGAGTACAGTCAAGTGGCATGACTCGGCAACGTTTTACCCGTTTCACAAACTTGAAGGAACTTCGGAAGAGCGCCTGGCAACGGCTATGGGCGTTCTCACACACACTAATCCACAGCTGAGAATCCTGGAAATCGGTACAGGCTCTGACACAAAGACGACTGAGCGGCTTCTGGAGTATCTCCGTCCAAGCAAAGGCATTCAGATGTTTTCTAGATACAAATACGCAGGCATGTCCTTAGATGGATGCGAGAAAGCAGAAGGATCTTTGGGAGACGTCGATGGTCTTGAAGTAGAGTCCTGGACCTCGGTTGCGAAGGACCCGGCAAATATCCAAGACTACGATGTTATTATCAGCAACAATGTGAGTAACACTACCGGAAATAACAAGCCTGTTTTGTGCATATTGCTGACTATGTCACTAGGCGTCCCAATGCTTGACAGAGAAATTTGAGGAGTATCTTACTACGGTGAAGACTTTGCTTCGACCCACCGGGGCTGGAGTGCTCATCTTGTTTGAGATGCTTCAAAGTAATTTTGGACCGTGAGAAAAGACAGAAACACACTAACAGGCAGAACAGACGACGAAGGAGTAGCCTTTGATATAGTATCCGAGCCTGGGGAATGCCGTCTTCTGTCATCACTCAGGCACGCCGGTTTTGACTTATCCTGGAAAAACGATGGTGACGAGCTTATGTCGCCGCTCATTGTACGATCCCTATTACCTGATGTCCCTCAGCTCATGCACATCATCGAACCCAAGGAGAAATATGCAATTGTCGAACAGTTTAAGTCGGACCTATCAACCACTTCGATCACATTTCAGGAAACTGCCATGGACAATATCCCCCCTGGAAAAGATCCTTTGGTCTTTTTCTTAGATCTGGCTGGCCCGTACCCTTACAACTTAGCCAACAGTCCCGAGGCTTTTAGAGTTTTTATGGGCTTCATCGAACTCCTGCTCAAGTCACAGCGACCGTTGATTTGGGTAACATCCCCCTGCCACCAGGGAGATTGCAAAGATGCACGTTACGCCATGATCCATGGCTTTGCACGTACGTTGCATCACGAGGTGAAAGACGATATTACCGTGGTCGAGGTAGACACTAAGGCAGGCGATCCAAAGTTCGTGAGCCAAGCTCTTCTTCGAATTCTCAAGAATTTGCCGCACAGACGCTTCGGCGATGTCTTTGAGCCTCCAGATGCCGAGATCGCTATTGATCAAGGCGGTGCCTTAAAGGTGCCGAGGATGCAATGGACGACAACACAACGAGAGCTTTCTCGCTGCTCGTCACAGAGGGCTGGGCAAAAGTCATTTGCGAAACTTACCCTCAGAAAGCCTCAGGATGTCAGCTCTTTGGAATGGGTAAACTATCCACTGCCAGACGCTGTCGGCTCAGAAGAGGTCAGAATTGAGGTACATGCGGCATCGGTTAGCAAATATGTAAGTGTACACCTTACAAATCCCCCCTTCATTTATTGTGGACTCGCCAACTAAAGGCGTCTTCTTCCAGGACTTGAACTTGGCCAAGGGCACCGTCGACACCAGGTTTCTATGTCTGGGCCAAGAGGGCGCTGGCATCGTACAAGAGGTTGGCAGTGGCGTGCAAGATTTGAAGATTGGAGACAGGGTTGCCTTTCTGGCAAATGGCGCTATTGCAAGTCACCTGGATATTGCATCTGCAAACTGTCTCCGTCTTGCCGACAACACACCATTTGAGGATGCTGCTTCAATTCCCCTAGCCTGTGTGACTGCCTATCTATGCGTTGTGGAATTTGGGAAAATAGAGAAAGGAGCGGTAAGTGGAGTCTGAGGCCATAGGAAACACGTTTTGGGTCTGGCTGCTAACAAAAGTTTGACTCGCAGACTGTCATCTTACCTTTCGTCAAGAGTCTTGCATGGCTGGCGACTGTAACACAACTGCAGTCGATTAAGGCAACCTTATATTTTATTATCAAGTCACCTTCCCACAGGTCCCTCCTAGAGAACGGTCTTCAGATTCCCGCGTCTTTCATCTTGTCTGATGGGGATTTGGAGAACAGCGCTCTGAGCAAAGTGCGGGCTGATTATATCATCGCTTTTGGGGGCTATGAGCCGTACACCTCGCTGTTACGCTGTTTATCCTTATCTGGCACATTTTTGAACGTGTTGTCAGAGTCAAATCACTTGGTAAACGACGCAACACCGCTTCTTCAGAGTAACCAGGCCTACCGCCTAGTGCAGGTTCACCAATTGTTGCAAGCCGAGCCTCAACTGATCGCAAAAGCTTTGCACAAGTCGCAGGGCTGCAAGCCACCCGCTGCCAGTGGTAAAGGAAGTTCAAAGAATACTTTCGAAGCCGAACATTACCGTGAAGCACTCCAAGCCACTAATTTTGACTTTGGCCATGCGGTTCTTAGGCTTCCGAGCGAGAAAACGCGCAGGGAGCTCCCGATGTCAGGTTCGGCGACGGGGCTTCGATTCCGGTCTGACGCGTCTTATATCCTTGTTGGAGGCCTCGGCGGACTCGGCCGCACTGTCGCAACGTGGATGGTGGAAAAGGGAGCCAGAGAACTTATCTTTCTCTCACGCTCGGCTGGGGAGACGCCGGATACCTCGGCTTTCCTGGGCGAGCTGCGAAGTCAAGGCTGTGTTGTGAAGACGGTGGCAGGCAGCGTTGTTAACCGGGAGGACATATCCCGAACCATTGGAGCGACAAAAAGACCCATCGCCGGTGTTTTCCAAATGTCTATGGTGTTAGGGGTATGTATTCCCCCCCTCCCCGGTATCCAATTTTCATATGCAGGTCAATACTAAACGTAGAACAGGACCGCGCTTTGTCGAAAATGACATTGGATCACTGGGTGGAAAGCATAGCGTCAAAGGTAGACGGCACTCTCCGACTCCACGAGGCACTCTCAGACCACAAGCTTGACTTTTTTGTCATGTTTTCATCTTTGAGTGGCATTGTTGGCCAAATTGGCCAACTCAGCTACAACGCCGCAAACACATTCCTGGATGGCTTCGCACATTATCGACATGGCTTGGGGCTAGCCGCTTCCGTTGTTGACATTGGTGTTATGGGAGATGTCGGCATTGCAGCTCGGATGGACGACACAATTCGCAAAGCCGAGGCTGACGGGTGCTGCATTCTCAATGAACAAGACCTTTTGGATGCTCTGGAAGTCAGCATTCTGCATTCCGGGCCCCAAGGGTCAAGCAACACCGAAGAGGACAAGACGCAAATTGCCCTCGGTCTCTGGTCCAAGCGACCCATCATGGATCCATCCACCCACGTCCTCTGGAAGCGAGACGCCCGGATGAGCAGGGCATATACTTATAAAAGTCAGCGCCATGTGAGCAAAGACTCGCCACAAGAGGATGGCCTTGAAGCTATTGTCCGCATCGCCAGAACAGATCCGATTCAGCTGCGCAGGAGGACAACTGTGGACCTTATTACAAAAGTTCTGATCAATGTCTTGTCTGAGTCACTCGCTCGCCCGGGCATCGAGCTTCGTCCCGGTACAATGCTTGACGAGCTTGGACTGGATTCCTTGAACACCAGTCAGCTGAGAGACTGGATCACTCAATACTTGTTTGTGGACTTGCCCTTCCACGAAATCATCAGATCGGAGACTGTGCGAGAGCTGGCTGACAAGGTTTCGGAGCTGATGGACGCCGAGTTTGTCGTGGGCAGGCGGCATGGGAACAGATAAGCCAAATGCCCGACTGTCAAATTGTTACAACCCAACAAGTTGGGGTTCTGGCCGGCAAAATTATGTGCTACAGAACAGGGGATAATGATGCAGTTGCATTATTACGGAAGCTTTTTCCTCTATGGTGTAGTTGGTTGTCCCGACCTACTTGCGACATAATGTACCTACACTGCGTTGAGGGGTTGTGGGTTTAATTCCTATGACCTACGTCAATATTGTGATTATGCCTCCTATACTAACATGCCTGATTATTCCTTTGCATAGGGATATGCCTCTTGGAGGGGAGATATAGCGTCACGACCCAACTAGTTAGGGTGCTAACCAGCGTACCTATGTAGTGTAGAACAGGAGATTTGATGATGTAGGTTTATCGTTACTGATGCTTTTGCTTTGTGGCTCAGTTGGCTGTCCTGGCCTGCTTGTGACATCTTGGTCCTTCCTTACCGCCATCCCTGTCCCCACTCTCCCCTACGTTACCCTCTGGAAGCAGAATGTCGAGATCTGGCGGAACACAGTCTACAGAAGCTTTAAACCCTAAATGTAAAAAACATTTGCATGATTCAGGTTTTCGGAGCTGTTTAGCACCGATGACGCTGTGAGAATTGGATTTGTATTAGTTTCAAACTCACCTTAGTCTTTCGAAGCGATTATCAAAGTCAATCGGTGCTTAGGACGGGATCCCTTCATTGGGAAATTGCTCTGTGCTTAAAAATGTTTTCCTACTTTGACTCCGTCTCTTGCGACTTGCTTTCTTAGCTTCGCGTCAACTCCGGTCGCTTTGCTCCTGGATTGGTTTCTGAGAAGATTTTCAAAGGGAGCAAATTGCTAATGTCTTGAAAACTTTATAACTGATATGGTTTGATTCCAAAAGACAATTTTAGTTTTTCAAGCAAAGCCTTAGTCCATTGGTATATACTGATTAGACCATTTGTTCGACTCAGGATTAGGCATGTATGTAAAGCTAGAAGTGCTTGCCCTTTTGCATGTCAAAGCTGATGACCATCCTGGAGTCATTGATATTCACAAGGTGCGAAGAAGCATAGCTTTACAAGTCTTTCTTCAGTCAACTGAATAATATGGCGTTACAACCCAATCAATTCTCGCTTCCATCCATCCAAAAGGCTCTCGTCATGAACGAAAAGGAACAACTCGTTGTGTGGGATGAGGCACCTTGTCCCGTCTTACCTCCCGATCAAGCCCTCGTACGCATTGAAGCTGTTTCTCTTAACCCGAGTAACACCAAAATGAAGGCAGACTTTGCCAATCCATTTGCGATCATGGGCTCCGATTTCGCTGGCACAGTTGTTGCAGTAGGGCCTGACGCAGTCGGCATTGCCCTAGGTGATCGGGTTTGCGGAGCGCAAAACGAGATGTTCAAAGCCACGCCAGAACAAGGAACTTTCGCACAGTACACCGTGACGAGAAGCAAAATGTGGATGAGAGTTCCAGAAACGTGGACGATAGAAGCAGCAGCATCGATACCTGTGGGACTATGTACCGCTGGATTGGCCATAAGGTCGCTAGGCTTACCGTTGCCAAACAAGCCTGTTGCAAAAGCCAAACATGTTCTCGTTTACGGCAGTAGTACTGCGTCGGCTACCATTGCTATGCAATTGCTAAAGCTGTGAGTTTCAGCACTTACCAGGCTTCTTGCCTTGTTAAGCGTTCGGTGGTACCCATCTTAACACATACTATATACACAGCGCAGGCTTGAACCCGATAGCGGTTTGTTCTCCAAAACATTATGAGTTATCGAGGAAGAATGGTGCCCAGGAAATATTCAATCGTTTCGACAAGGACGTTGCAGAAAAGATTGTAAATAGTCCCTACTGCCCTCTTTCGTATGACAACCACACAGACCTCAGAGGCTAATCGTTCTCTACGGCCAAGAAAACCTACACACGTAACAACTTGAAGTATGCATTAGATTGCATTTCCAACGTTGAGTCCACAACCGTGTGCTTCAAGGCAATAGGGCGCGCAGGGGGGAATTACGTTGCACTCGAGCCATTTCCTAGGCATGCCGCAAATCGCGCGGTAGTCACAGCGGACTTTGTTGTTGGTCCCTGTATCTTTGGCGATGGCTGTACGTATCCGGCGCCATACGCACGCGAGCCAGATGAGAAGATTCGTGCTTTTGGCGTTGAACTGTGGGAAATTGCGAAGAAGCTGGTGCATGAGGGCAAACTAAATCATCATCCAATCCGAATACTAGACGGTGGATTCGATGCTATACAAAAGGGCTTGGACTTGCTCGCCAAGAATGGTGTATCTGGGGAGAAGATTGTGGTTCGAATGGAAACCTGATGTCGGAGCTGAGATTCAGGATTCAGTGAATGTCTTAGCTTGATCATGGTGCTGTATTCACTTTATAGATCGACAAACAAACCTTCGGCCTTGAATTTGTTGATTGACTTGGAACTATTTACAAAGTTGATTAGTTGCTTGATTACTATTCTAAATGAATGTTAGCCCTTTAGGATGAAATAGTCAATTGAATGTTAAATGGGCTGTATGGGCACTCGTGGCCCTGTTGTATTACTGATTGTGTTCCGTGTGTGTCCATATGTGTAGCAGTACCACATATCTCTGCGGTTGCGAGGTTGATCTTCCTCACTATCTTATTAGCCTATCAAACATTAGTTACAATAGACTCAATAGTCTAAACATCATTCATTTGTCTGGATAGGTGATTTGAATAAATTGCCTGTAAGCACCTGCTGGTGCAGGTAGAGGTTGTGTCTGTCTGTGTCTGTCTGAGGGAGCAATCCCACAAACCCCCTTTTTCCGGGTGAACCCTTAATTGGGTAATCCCAGATCGATCGTGGCCCTGTGATTGGCCCGATGGTCCGGCGAAAGTTGGCCGGTCTATTGTCGATCCCCATGACATTCCGCCAAATTTGACAGTTGCTGGCAAAGTGTCACGGGATGATGCAGGGCACACGCACCTGCTGGCAGTTGTACCTTGCTTTTGCAAGCCCCCCTGTACCTGGTCACATAATGGTAGGCTGTTCTCGAACCTGATAAATAAGATGCAGCAATCCTGCTTAACCTTCCACGAAATGAGTCCCAATCAAGCCACGACATCAACACCGTTCACGCTTCACTTTCAAAGCACAATTGACCCCTACTGTGTGCTAAAAATTTCGTTTTTTTCTACTTCGCCTATTATGGCGGTAAAGCTAGTCAATCTGGCCAATGGCCTCTCCTGCTACACTACGTCCGAACATGAAGTTCGCCTCATCTATAAAGAGATTTACGAAGACCACTGCTATGACGGCTCTAAGCTCCCAGAATCACCCTTTATTGTTGATGCTGGGGCTCATATTGGACTCTTTTCTTTATATATGAAGCAGAAGTATCCATTAGCTACAATTCTTGCGTTTGAGCCAGCTCCTACGACATATAACATCCTACACCAGAACCTAAAGTTGAATAATGTAGCTGGCGTGAAGACCTATGACTATGGTTTGAGCTCAAAGACAGCAGCAGCTAAGTTCACATACTTTCCTCATCTTCCTGGTAACTCGACTTTGCGTCCAGAGGAGAAGGTGGAGATACGGCGCGGGTTTGCGCAGCGTCACGGCGAAGAAATTGCAGCTAAGGTGTTTGGCGATGCCCAGGAGGTTGACATCCGTCTTCAAAGACTATCCCACTTTCTAGACGGCTGTGAAGGGCTAGAAAGGATTGACCTGCTCAAGGTTGATGTTGAGGGTGTTGAACTGGATGTGTTGCTTGGCGTGGATGATAAATACTGGGACATGATATGCAACATTATGGTTGAAACATGTGTTGACTCTGGAGTTAAGCCTGCTATTGAAGAGCTTCTGCAAGACAAGGGCTTCATTGTCACCACTGAGAAAGCTCAGTTACTGCCCGAAAAGGCCTTCATAATTAGTGCCTATCGTGACAGTTAGTTACGTTATGAGTTTAGGGAGAATCTCAAAGGCCACTATTCTTAACTTATATTTGTATAATGGTCGTTTGCTTTGGAGCTTCTTGGTCTATATATAATGTTTTCCTGCTATTTTCCGGCTGTTCTTGGCGTATTTCCAGTACTGAAAAAACATCAACGGATGGCCCTGGGGTCCCCAGCTGCTGAAGGCGGGACGCATTTTCCATTAGTACATGCACAGCATTCTGCATCGTCATGAGCGCGGATAGGTATTCAGCCAATGTCGCTGCTAGAGGCTGGCTCGAAAAGAATTGCAACGTTCAGGTCAAGATATTCAAACCAAGCTTTCGGGACGTTAAGCAAGTCAAACTCGACACGGTATCTAGGAGGCAGCATTTAATCATTACCGCAACGAAAGTGGAGGAAAGATTGAACAAGTCGCACAGTGGAAAATTGTGGGTGGGTGTCGTAGTCTAGGGTGTTAAGGTCGATAAAAAGCTTGAGAGAAAGCTGCCAAACAAAGAGGGAATTCGGGGGGGTTGTCCAGAAGATATGGAGATGTGCTAGAATGATTAATGGTAATGAATAGAAAGCATAACTTAAGCTGGTACCTAAGCAATTCGATGACAGACCGAAAAGCCTGAGAATTAGCTCATGATAAAGACGCGTGACCAGATGGGATCATGATACCTTTAGATGTATATCTACAAGACGCCGAGTAGACCAGGCGCCAGCCGAAAGATAAGTCTCAGCCACTGAAATTTTCATTAGAAGCATATTTCCATATCATTAAGAATAGGAAAGCTGCCTACAGCCTGTCCTGATTTAAACAATGACGTAGGAAAGTGTTGCGATGTTGACCATCGCCGAACTATCGGAGTTATCGGGCTAAACCCCGATAACTCACCACCGGACCATTGGCCCTCCGGCCCTCCGATGGATCCACCCAAGCTACGGTGGATAATAGCTGGCCGCGCAACTGGCCAGCCGCGATAGCTCCTTCTATTCGATACGTATAATAGAGAACCACCAAGTTACCCCTATTATCCGTCACAGCCACCGATACGTACGGTTAACCGTATCACCATATCCCTGGTGATAACCAACAGAAAGCGTTAGACCATAGCTTTGGGGGGTGTGATAGTAGCATAAGCACCCAATTACCTTACGATATTCGCGCTTATTTGTTACACTGCCTATATCAGCATGCTGTATTATTACGTCTGCGGCTTTCAGTTCTCGTATATCTTAAAATCGGCGATATCAGGCTTTGCAAGATATGGAGTGGTGCTGATCAACCTTTGAACCCAGTTAAGAACACCCTCGGGACCATGGACAGCCATGCTGACGGCGGCTTCTTTCATGTTACTCTTTGGAATCGCCCGAATCTCTCATGTCTTGACAAGCAATTTCGACAAAATCACTCTTCTTTCAACTCGCGTACATATGTTCCAATGGCCTCTGTACAGAATGACATTGAACTACGACACCCTCCTGCCGTCGCGCAGACGCAAGAGATCCATACTTTTCTGAGTAGCAGGTTACCACCTCTAGATATTACTCGTACCCTCTCTATCGAAAACATTCTAGGCCACCACAGAATACACTCAGCTGCTTGGCTACCAAACGACGATGAAATAGCCCTCGACGCGCCACTGCTTTCGCGTCGAGCAAGAACTCCAGAAGTCGTCGAAAGAGACAGCTGGAGTTATGAGATCGATGGGAATGAAAACTATGACCAACCAGAGAGCCCAACGGAACATAGACAGCACCCTGATACAAGATTCAGCACGAGCTATCGGGAAGATAATAAGAAAGCTACGAGGCCAACACTGCCCGGCGCAAACAAGGCCGCCAGAGTACCGAAACCCACCACTCGAAGCAGCTGCACTCGTAAACTCAATGCGTGGATCTTTCACGTACCTGCCATACTGGTAAATGTTACTATCCTGTGTATCAACTCTTCAAGGTTCTATTGGTATTCGGAGGAGGGCCCTCTCGTAATGGATTATCGTGTGGACGCCGACACCATCAACAAGGTTCTTCAACTTGTGGCCAAGCTGCACGAGCTTCTCATTCTGGCGGCGCTGTCATCTATCGCACTAACTATGTTCCAAAGATGTTTGGTAACCAGTGGTGTTCGAATGGGATTTATTACGGGAGGCTATCGAGTCGGCGACCTTGGGTACATGGGAACGACCGCGTTCTGGCATCAACGTTTCTATATTTCAAGCCTCTGGGGTGTACTTCTTCCGGGGTTTGTCGTGTTCGCTACCATTATGTTAAGCATCGTTAGACCAGCATCTGCTTCATTGGTTGTGCCGACTCTCGGATGGTACGAGATCGATAACTCGACCGCGTTCGGAAACATCGAGCTTCCCCTACAGTATTTGTCGAACAGGACTAGATTCCCTGCGGCGGGTCAATGCGAGTGTTTGAAAAATCTATCTCCACCTTTTGCAGCTTAGGCAAGAGTTACAGGTTTTCAAAGTAGGCGTCATAGCCATAGAGACGACGTTTAACTACTTCGACCTTATTAAGTAACTAAAGAAGGTAATTCATAATACAGTTGACTGGGGCGGTTACCGACTCGTCATAATGGTGAGGCTTCTAATCTAATCATTAGGGCATGACTTAACAGAAGGATTTTATGTTCTCCTCTACGATGTTGTTAAACGTAGTATCTATCTCTAGAACTTTAACGACGCTCCTGACCTCGAGGGTTATCGTAGCAAGCTAGCAAATATCAAACCATGATGGGACGCTTGCGTCAATCTTGATATGATTAAGCAGCTAGGAGTTCCTAACACTGGCCTGCGGGATATTATTAGTATATAGTATTATTAATACATGCTGGTAAACTTACTATTGCTAACTATTGCTGTATAGAATCTAATTAACGGCTATAATTAAGGTAAATACGTAAAGGTAAAGGATTTTAAGCGTTAAAATAAAGAGTAAAAAAAGATTTACGTAAAGCGACGTCTTTACACCGTCTTTATATATTTTAAATACTAGTAGGCTACCTAGAGCAGATTTTCACACTATAAGTATTAAAGAAAATAAGGTATCTACTATATATTAATATAACCTCTTCATATATATAATTAGTAAGTTACCTACTATAATAAGTTACTTATTATAATAAGTCGCCTACGTTTACTTAGTTTTTTACTATTTAAAAGTTAATTTAACTATATTATATAAAATTAATTATAGGTATATGTAACGTTTTTATTACTGTTTTTAAATACCTTATATATTTATACGCTATGTTTAGTCTTTTTATATTTACTATACCGTTATATATATAGTTTACTACTCTTTAAATAGGTCTTTCTCTAAGCTATTTCCTTACCTTTAGCTTTAATACTATTTTTTCTTTTTATAACGCCTATATAACAGTTATATTAAGTAACTATAACGGTCTAAAGTAAGGTATATAATAACTAGCTATAGTAACTATATATAAGTATCTTAAGATAAGGATAAAAAAGGGAAGATCTACTAATCTAACCTAACTAGCGGTCTAATTAGGTCTATACCGTATAAGCCGTTAGGTACTTAACGCTATAGGCTCTAGTGCCCCAGTTAAGGTTATAGTAGGGTTAGAGGTCTAATAAGGCCTTATATAGGCCTAGTCTGTTATAATACCCTCCTTCTCTCCCTCCTATATAAGGTAGGAGCTTCTTTATATTAAAAGGCAGCCTATACTATAATATCTTTTTAATTATCTAGTAGTATCTAAATTAGTTTAGTATAACTAATCTATTTTATTAAAACTTATTATTTTTTACTGTTAAGCTATAATTTAATATTTTTTTAATATTATATTTTTAATTAGGTTAAGGTCTTAATATAGTAGGTTATTTATTATTTTACTATTATAATATAAAAAAGTTATTTCTTATATACTTTAAAGTAATATAAGAAAGATATTATATATCTCTAGTAGTATATCTAGCCGGTATAAATAAAAACTAATAGTCTTTAAGACTATATATTTAATATAAGTCTAATTAAGCTTTTTAAATAGTTAATTTATTTAATATTAGTTAGTTATAATTATACTTTATCTTTAGGTCTAAACTAATTAAATAGCTAATAATAGGTACTTATATAATACTTTTATTTTTTTATACTATAGCTATTATAGCTTATACTTAGTCTATAGCGTCTTTAACTCTTTAGACTAGACTTTTAGCTTTTATAATAAGAGGATTACTTTTTATTTAAAAAGTCTTTATTACTTTAATTAGGTCTATATTATATTTATAACTAAAGAAGAATAAGTTAATTTTTATAGAAGTTACTAAGCGGTTATTAATAGCTATTATAGCTATAGGAAATAACTTATCTTAATTATCTTAAATATAGGTATAAAACGCCTATAAATATATCTTAACTATTTAGTTAGCTTATTTAGTAATACTATTTACTTTTAAGTAATATACTATTAAAAGCCTCTATTTAATACTATAAAGTTAGTAGAGATACTTTTAGGTCTAGCTTATAAACTATATTCCTTAGTTTAAAGTAGTAGCTTTTAGTAGTCTATAATATCTAACTAGGCTAGTAATAAAAGTAGTTACTATTATTTTTAATATAATCTTTTTTATAGGTTTAAGGATTATACCTTTTAATAGGTAGTCTATAATAACTAAAAGGTTAGTTAGGTTCTTAATTTAGGTTAGTAATAAGTCTTTTATAAAATCTAGTAATATTTTAGCTTATATATATTATAGGATTAATAGTGGCTTTAGGAGTCTTTATTTTTTATTTCTTTAGATATTAATTCTATTATATACGTTATAGTTCTTAATAAACCTTTATATATCTTATAATAACCCTAGCTAGTAAAAAGTATAACTAATTAAGGCCTTAAGTGTATTTCTTTCTAGGTATCTAGATAATACTAGGTTATATATTATCTAGATAATTTTAATTTTAAAAGGCTTATAGTATAAGATCTATATTTAATCCCTTTAATAAAGGCCTTAATTATTACCTAGTATGTATTTTAATATTATAACTAGTATACCTTATACTAAAAGTAGCTACCTTACCTTTTATCTTACTACCTTATTAATTAGGTAGTAATAAGTATTATTTTATAACCTTATATCTTATAGGCTTTATAATAAGGCTTTTTTAAATAGATTAATTAGAGGCTTAGTGCCTTTTAATACTTTCTTTTTATTTATCTATATTTTTATTACCTATAAATTCTACTTTTATCTTTATAATAGCCTAATTAGGCCCTAACAGCTTAGTCTTATTAATTTAAAAAGCTTTTATAGTTTTCTAAAAGAGTTAAACTTTATATCTTTTTAGCTTATCGTCTTTAATACCTACTAGTATACCTTACTTTCTCGTTAAGAGGGTGTTAAAAGTAATAGCTAGCTTACCTAGGTAGTATTTTATCTTAAAGTTATACCTTAAGAGTGTCTCTACTTATTAAATCTAGTACTTATTAAGCTTTTACTTCTTAATAAAGTATTATAAGTTAAGGTAGTTAGTTATTATAGTAAAGTTTTTTATATATTAAAGTTTTATACCTTACTATTTAAAGTATTATATAATTACTAGTAACTCTTTATTATTAAGAAAAAGCAAGGCATCCTGATAACCTAATAAAGGAAAAGAAGAATAGTAAGATATAGGAAAACCACTTATACCTATCATAGCGCCTGGTTATAATAATATATATATTAATAAATAGATCTTATAATTCTAAGATTTAATCTATAAAGATGTAAAAATAAGGGTGTAAATTAATAACGTAATTATAAAAAGAGTAGATTTTTAAAAAAAATTTAAGAGTATAGTGATAACTAGAAGTATATTTAAATATAAAGTATTAAAGCTAATAATAAGTGTTAATAATAGATAATATCTATATAATATCTCTTTTATAACCTTTTATTAGGTCTAAGAATCCCCTTTTTAATAGCAGAATAACTACCTTATTAATCTATTTCTTAAGCTGATAACCTTATAATTTATAAGACTATATTACCTAGTCGTATTATAATCGTCCCTTTAGACCTTTTATTTTACCTTTAAGAGAGAGGTCTAACTTACTTTTAGATCTAATACTTAAAGAAAGAAATAAAATTAATAAAAGAAAGAAGAAAAATAATGTAACGCTTATAACAGTAGTTAAGCTACTTCAGTGGCTTTAGCCTTTTTACTTTTACCTTTATAATAACGTAACTATACCTAAACCTATAACTACCTACTTTATAAAAGGTCTTTAACTTCTTTCCATTTATATAGTCTTATTTTAAGCCTTAATATATATAGAACTATCCTTCTTAAGAGAGAGGGTAGGAAAAGCTATAATAGTAGGTATAGTCTAAGGTATATATCTTTATGTAATTCTAACACTTAATATATTAATTTATAAAAGATTTTTAAAAGTATTATTATATATTTAAGTTACCTTATAGAGAAGAATATAGCAGTTAGGAAGGAAGGAATAGCTTAGTTACTACCTATTTTAAGATGTTATACCTAGGTCTCTAAATCTTTATTATCTAGAAGCCTAAAGGAAGCACTTAATAAAAGTAAATCTTTATTTTTCTTTTTAACTTAGGTCTATAAGTTACTAGTAAGACTTATTTAACCTATTTATATTATTATCTTTAAAGGTCTTAATATGTAAATTAGTAATATTAGATAAATAGAAAAAGCTAGTATAAATAATATTAAAAAGATAAGGATTTTTCTAAAATCTTTTTTTAAGTGTATAATAATATACAAAGGAGGGTTTTTATATATATTAGTATCCTAGTAGAAGTCTCTTAAGATAATAAATATAGTTTAGGTAATAATTACTAGCTTTATTATATAAGCTTTAAAATAGTTAAGTTATATTATAGTTAAAGGTATTACTATTATATATCTGTTGTCTAGCTTATTTAAACTAGTAAATAAGATAACAGTTTAATTTACTTATAGACTTACTACTAGAGGTTAAATACTATTTATTAGTAAGGACTAGATCTAATTAATAGAGAAAAAGCGTATTATACTCTCTCCTTAAGAAGAAACTATAAGTACTATTAGCTTTAATATAATAATAGGTATTATAGTTAAAAAGAGTAAGGTTTAGCGATTTTATAACTATTACTTACTTCTTTACTTTAGACTTTAAAGTCTAATATTTACTATAAAACTAAGCCTACTAATTACCTTAGGCCTTTAAATTATAAATAATAAGTTCCCTATAGGTTAGGTTTTATATATTAGAGACTTTACTATAGTAGAATAACTAATATATTACGAGACTAGATACCTATAGTTAGACTAGTAATTTAGAAATTCCTAGTAGTAATAGTAAGAAGGCTTTCTATTATACGATATTAATATTTATTTTATTTTTAAATTTAATTATAGTAGGAGAACACTTTTAGTTCTTTAGGTTCTCTTTAATTAGTATAAAGATCCTAGGTAGAATTTAGGCTTTTTAAGCTTACTATTTATTTTTAAAAATATATTATAATTAAATTATATAAGTAGTCTTTTATACTATTTAGTCTAATTGTTAGTAGTTTAATTAGATTTAAAAAGAATTAGATAAAATCGCCTTATTTATAAAGTTTAAGAATAGTTAGTTTAGCTAGCTAATCTTTATATTATTAGTTAAAAAGAATATTAAGTAAAAGCTTCTTATAAATTGAATCTTTTAATCTTTTAACCTAGTTAAAGAACTTAATACCTAATAGCTAGGTAGAGGTATTAATAGACCTTAAGTAGATAACACTTAGCTAGTAAAGTATAATTTCCTTTATATAAGATAAAACCTTTATTTAAGCCTAAGTTATACCTTTTATAAGTGTTTTTATTTAATCCTTAGCTTTACCTTTATTCTATTAACTATTATAAAAACTAAGCTTTACTATTATATTAGTTAATTAGTAGACTTAAATAGATCTACTAGTAGTTATAAAGTGTATATAAGTAGAAAATAAAAAAAGGTAGCTTATAATAGTAAAAAACTATATACTTTAAACCTTATTAACGTTTTTATAAAAGCTATTACTATTAATAATAAGCTATACTAATAATAACTTTAGTTTTAAAAGAGTCTAAATAAGATATATTAGCCTGAAATAAATATTATAACTAATAGGTAATACCTTAGCTTTAAGGGTAGTTATAAGATTATATAGGCCAGTAATAAATCTTTATTATTATTTAAAAGGAAATTAAAATCTAATTCCCTTAAGGATAGTAATTTAGTTATATACTAGCTCTTTCTTTAGTATTAAGTCGCTTAAGCGTATCTATTTACTAGGTTAGTTAAAAGGTAGTACTTTTAGGTTAACCTATTTTAGCTAGAGGTCTAACTAAACTTTTATCTTAATAATATCACTTTTATAACTATTATTATAATAAAACTTATCTTAAGTAGCCTTTTTTTTAAAAAAGATTAATAGTAGATTTAGGTCTACTAAGGTAGTATTTTTTTTTATAAAGGTATCTAATTTTTTACTTTCTAACTAGTAATTCTTAAGGTTAAACTTAGTCTTTATAGTTAAGTTTACTTAAATAGGTTTAGTAATAGTATAACTAGTTATAAAAGTAATTTTTAGACTTAATTATAGATAAATATAATAGATATTATTAAAAGGGTAAGTTAAAAGGGATATATACTTTTTTAAAAAGAAAGGTAAGGTATAAAGCTTTTAGAGAGAGATAGAAGTAAAAAGAAAAGTTTTAAATAGTATAAAAGGAAATAGAAAAAGAAAGAGAATCTACTTTTTTTATTTACCTTCTTTATATAGAAGGAAATAAAATAAAGGTAGGTAAGAAATAAAGGTAAAGCCTTTTATAAGGAGTAAGTAAATAGAAAAGAAAAAGACCTAGTAAACTTTTTTAGCTTTAATTAACTTTACTTTATTCTTTTTATTATAAATAATATTGAAAATAAAATATAAAAGTTAATATTCTTCTTTTAAAATAGTAATTAATAGAGAGGTATTATAAATTAATATAAAGGCGTCGTCCTTATAGAGGTGTTACCTTTTATCTACCTAATTAGTTAAAAAAAATATTATTAGTATAACTAAATTCTACTAGACCTATAGAAGGTAGATCCCTCTTTTTTATCCCTCTTTATAATAAGGTTAATTTATCTAACCTTAGTTTTATTTATACTATTTACTTATAATAGCTTTATAATATATTTTATAATATAAAACGTATCCTACTTACCCTCTTACTATAGGTTATATATTAGAACAATAGGTTATATATTAGAACAATAGATTATATTATCTCTCTAAGTGATATAAAGAGATAAATATAACAGTTTATCTTATAGAAGCAAGAATATAAGATATAAGGGGTAGAGGTATATCTGATATAAGGATATATAATAGAGAGAATAAGTGGTAAAGAGAGTATAGTAGTTAGATTGTTACTATAGAGATTGCTTGCTTGCTTGCTTACTTGCTTGCTTAGAGATAAAAGAGATAGACCTAGAAACAGGAAGGATTCCAGCCTTTATATAATAATATACAGCTTACTAGAATATTCTATACTGATATAAGCTGCTTATAAATCATAACAACTTATAATAACCCTAAGTTACTTAAGATAATAACCCTAACTTACTGTTAATAACCTAGATCCCTAAAGTAAGGAGTAGTAAAGCTAATCTTGCTCCTCTAAAGAATCCTCTAGAACATTCTGCTAATTACGTAATCAGTATATATATTAACCTACTAATTTAGTAGATTATATATATATATATATATATAGTACGTAATATTCCTTATAATAAAGGAAATATAACGTAAAGTAGAAGTATTAAGAGTTATTCTAACTCTTACTTCTAACATTATATCTTAAGAGAGTAACTAGTAATTAATTATAACCTATTACTATTATCTAGCTACCCCTTATTATCTTCTTCTTTTAAAAGCAGCCGTCCTAGCGTTAGCTAGTTCTATAGAGCTAGTAATCTTAAGAGGTAGTACAACCTTATAGCTAATCTCTTATTAAGCTTTCTATAAGATATATAATCTTTTTTATATTATAAACTATATTACCTTAATATAAAGCTAACACTTTATTTTACTTACTATTTCCTTTAGGGGATAATAAAAACTTAGTAGATTATTATCTTATAACTTTTTTTAAAGTATAGCCTTTCCTCCTCTAATAAATAGTCTTAATAACTTTTTTATTTTACTATATAGTAGTTTAATAGTGCTTTTAACTTTATTTAATAGGTTACTAAAACTAATTAATAAGTTATTAAGACTAATTAATAGCTAATAACGGTATTTCTCTAATAATAAAAGTATATCTATTAATAGTAAGAATAATAAGGTCTTTAAGCTAATTAATTCCCTACTTACTACCTTAATAATAATCCTTCTCTTAAAGTAAAGCCTTTTTTTAAACTGTAGGCTTTTACTGTACCTTAAGTAATTAATCTTTCTCTCTTTTTATATCTAATATCTGAAGCCTTTTAATACCTAGTAATATAAAATAAACCTTTAATACCCTTTTTAATTAAGTTAATACCTTTATAAAAGTAAATAGATTAGTCTTATAAAAAAACACTAATATAAAGCTTAAGGCTAGATTATACGCTTTACCTTTTAATATAGCTAATTTAAAAGCCTTAGACTACTAAAAAGTAATATTATTTGATAGTGTATATCTTAAAAATGTAGTTATTAATAGTAGTTTATTATAAAGGCCTAAAAAGAAGGTAAGTAACTATTATATTATTATCTAGAAACCTAATACAGTTAGTATAACTATAGCTTTAGTTATAAAGCCTTAATATACCTTTTTTATTATAGGCTTACTTAGCCTATAATAAATATAGTTAATATAATAAGCTAATAAGTTAGTATTTAGGTATATAATATATATATTATTATTTAAAAGTAGTTTCTAAATTCCTTATTTACCTAATAAGATATTTATAACACTAAAGCTTATATAAACTGTAAGAAGTTAGATAAGTATTTACTAACTATAGCTCTAATTAATCTATTTAATAAGTAAGATATCTTATATATAGTAAAATAGATAAATAATAACCTAGACGACCTTATTAGCCTAGTATAGACCTTTTCCTATTATCTCTTAGTATATAAGTAATTCCTTAAAGTAATTAGTTTTAATAATATTTATAATACTAATTACTCTAAACTCTTACTTTTTTAGGCTACTAGATAAACCTACCTTAAATCTGTTTATAACGCTATATTTAGCCTTATTAATAATAAGAGACTAAAAGGTTTCTAGTTTCTTTTAGTTAGTATCTACTAACTTATAGACTAACACTTAGTCTATTACCTTACTGTTATTATTATAGACTATAATAAATAACGTACATACATAGTGAGTGGCACATCATAGTGAGTGGCACACGTCCACCTTATTTCTACTAGCTTTATCCTTACACTAACCTTTCTCTACATACAATAATAGAATCCTCTTCTTAAGAAAGCCGAATCATCCTTATAATTATAGCTATCTAAAAAGACTAAAATCTATCTATACGAAAGGCAGCCTCTATTTATAACGTGCCTAAAACCACACTCTGTTATTAACGCGCTAGAAAAGTCGTATAAGCCGAGACGTATTTAAAATTAATAAAGATAACTATATCTAAAAAGGAGGTAATTCTTAAAAAGGTTATTAACCTAATTAATTAAGGTTTTCCTCTATAATAAGAAGACGTATAAGATATAGCTAATTAACTCCTTTATATATATAATAGGATATATATTAGACCCTAATAGGCAGAGAACTTTATATAATAATAACCCTAATTAAAAATATAATTTTAATATTAGATTAACTATTAGAGGGCCTTAGCTAAAGATCCTATAATTATATAAGGCTGGTTTATACTTATATAAAATATAATTATAAAGTATAGGATATAGGATTATAATATCTATAATTTTAATAAGATTAGGTTCCTAATAGAAATACTATTATATATAAAGGTTATTATAACTTCTAATTATAAGGGAAGGCTTTATATAAAGCAGCCTAGTAATTAGGAATAGGTTTCTATTATTTAAGGTATATATACAGATAGCTAGATAATACCTTTATATATTATTATAAAAGGTAGATATTACCTTCTGTTATAGTACCTTAATAGTAAATTTTTAACTATATAGTATATCTACCTAAGTAAAAATAGATAGACTATTAATAAGATTAGCCTAGATTAGCTAAAGCATTTTAATTAGTATATAAAGTCTTATATAAAGGGTACTTATTACCTTTTAATTCTAGATAACTATAATAACTATAAATTAACTAAATTTAATAACTACTATAAGGAAGAAGGGATTATTACTTTATATATACCTTCTTACTTATTATATAAGCTTTAGCCTCTTAATATTAGCTGTTTTAACCTTTTAAAGTATTTATATAGTAAGGAAATTAAGAAAATAATATAAATATAGATTATATATATTACTAAAGACGACTTTTTTTCTACTTTTAAAGCAGTGTTTTTTACTTTAATAGGTAAAATAAACGTATAAGCAGGTTTCTAATAGGCTGGTCTTATACCTTTTAATCCTAAAGTTATTATTTTTTACCTAGATTTTAAGCTAAAGACACTAATACTAGAAAACTTTTATCTAACTAGCTTAGGCTTATAAGACCTAAAGACACTAATAATAGTAATTAAAGGTATATAAAGCTTTATCTTATTAAAAAAAAGGATTAAGGACTATTAAGAAAGTTTACTAACACTAATATATAAGGTAATTAACTTACAGTTAAAAGGTATTAGTAAGTTAGTATATTAACTTACTATTATTAAGGCTTAAAACTTTTAACTTTATATAGGGATAAAAGTATTAAGTAAGCACTAGAGGGCTAAAAAGACCTAACTATATCTTAAAGAGTCACTTAATACAGCTAAAGTAAAGGTGCTATAAGGAGAAAAAGACGTTATTAAAGCTAGAGGTAAGGAAATATCCTAAAAGGGGGGTCGTATAGAGAGTAGTAAACCACTTATATAACGATATAGCAATTATAGAAAGACTAGATATAACGTATAAACCTATAAGGTAGTTTAGGATAGTAATAAAGAATAAAGCAATATGTAGTTTTAATTAATTTTATATAATATAGTTAAAATAACTTATTAAAATAATAGAAGGGTAGGTAGACGTGTGCCACTCACTATGATGCGCTACTTACTATGTATATACGTTAGATAAAAGCTATACTAAATAAGTAGTTTTTAGGCGTTTAGTAATAACTTTATATCTACTATATTAACTCTAACGTTATACTTAAGGCTAAATAGAAGTAGCTTAAGGACTATACCTTTAGTAGTAATAGTAGTAGGTCTAATAATAATGCCTATTAGCTATTAATTTAAGTAACAGCCTAGCTTAGTAATAAGGACTAGGCCTATATTACTATACTATTAGATAAGCTACCCCTTTATATATATTATAAGGTTTTTATAATATAAAAGCTAGTTATTTTTATTAAGACTAAGTACGTCTTTAAGAAAGCCTAAACTAAGCTTTATAAAAAGTTTATTAACTAAAGTTTTATTTTTTAGTATCTCTATATAGTATACCTACTTTTAAAAGTATAATAGGCTTACTACTTTATTTAAAAATACTAAAACTTTAGTGTTTATATTATATTTAGTATAAAGTTAAGTAATAATAATATTAAAGGCTATTTTTTAAAAAGTTCTAATAACTTATATTAACTTATTAATATTATATTAGATATAATTAATAACTAGACGCTCTACTTTAGATAAGCTTATATTAAAAATAAAATCTTTAGAAGCTAGAAGTATATAGGTATTTATTTTAAATTCTTTAGTAAACTTTACTTAATACTTTCCTTAAAGTATTTAATAATAATTAGAAAGTAATACCGGCTAGTAAAAAAAGTAAAACCTTACAATAAAATATTATTTTTAGCCCCTATTAAAGTATATAGTCTAGACTATACTATTTTAATTAAGCTTAATATCTTATACTACTAAAAGATCTTTATAAGAATACTTAATTTAATAACATTTAGTAAAAAAAAGGTATACCTTTAGTATTATCTTTAATAGATATCTTTTTTTAATTTATACTACTAAATCCTTAATCTAAAGATTACAGTATCCTTTTATAATAGGCTAAAGAATATAATATAGCTTATCTTATTATAACTAGTTTTACCTAGAGAGGGCTATTTAACTAGGTAAACTTATACCTTTAGTAAAAGCTAAAATGTAAGTAGTAAGAAGTTAGGTTACCTATTTAAAAGTAGGAATAAGTTTATACTAGCTAGGTCTATATAAAAGGTAAGTTAACTAAATTAAAGCTATATTTTAATTTATCTTAATAATAAATAAGAAGTTAGTTTAGGATTTTTAATAGTTAAAAGATAATAAGGAATTATATAAGTAGACAGCCACTTTAGCCTAGTATTTAGAAGATATAAAGTTAGTAAGAAATAGTTAATAGTAATAATAAATCCTTATAACTATATTATAAGAAAGTAGCTAGATAATAGGTATTTTAGATTATAGTTAGTCTTATATAAGTTTATAAAGGTATATATTATAGTCTATTTATTATTTATAACTATAAGAAACAGTCTTTATAAAAGGGCTTTCTTTATAACTATAGGAAATAGGCGTTATAAGAATAGCCCTTTAAATAGCTATAAGAAGAACCTCTCTATAAGACGTATTTCTTATAGCTATAAAAAGAGCCCCCTTATAAGGCCTAACTCCTATAGTTATATAAGGTAATTAGTAAATAGTAAAATAAAATACTAAAATAGTAGTGTTAGTGTAATTACCCTTACCGCCTTTATAGAGATATACTGTTTTTTTTAACTAATTATATAGATAAAAGATAACGCCTTTATAAGAATAACGCCTGTATATTACCTTATAACGCCCTCCTATTAACTCCCTTTAATATAGTCTTTTAATAACATTATTATCTTCTTCTATATCTTTTTTTTAATCTTTATTATCTTTTACTATTATAAATAACTTTTACTCTCTTATTAGTAGTGTTAAAAAGACTAATTAACCTTAAGCCTAAGATCTTCCTATTTATTAAGTACTTTAGCTTTTTAAGTCTAATAAAGGCGTAATACTATTAACTAAACCTTATAATTTACTAAAGTATATATCGTTTAGTAATAATTAATTATAGGTCTATAAATTACTTTTTAAAAGTAGTTAAGTAGTTACTAATTATTATTAGCCGCTATAACCCTTACTTAGTTACTCCTTATTATTTCTTAAAATAAGTATTTTAAGGTTACTTTTATCTTTTAGATATAGCTAGATAAACTATTAAGTATTATATAGCTTAGTATTTAGTAAATAGTCTAAGGCCTAAAAGACTTTACACTTATATATTAAAAACATAAGGTAGTAGTAATCTTTATTATTATATCTGTTAAATAGACTTTATATATATATATAGGAATTAATAGGGGGGCGTCGCAAATTGATACAGGGGCGTCGTTCTTACAGGGGCGTTGCCTTCTGTCTACCTAATTAGTTAAAAAAATATTGTTAGTATAGCTAAATTCTGCCAGACCTACAGAAGGTAGCTCTCCTTTTTCTATACCTCCTTACAATAAGGTTAATTTATCTAACCTTAGTTTTATTTATACTATTTACTTATAATAGCTTTACAACGTGTTCTATAGCGCAAAACTTAACCTACTTACCCTCTTACTATAGGTTGTGTCTTAAGAGAGCAACCAGTAATTAATCGCAACCTACCACTATTATCTGGCCACCCACTATTATCTCCTTCCTCTAAAAGCAGCCGTCCTAGCGTCAGCCAGTTCTATAGAGCTAGTGATCCTAAGGGGCAGTGCGACCTTATGGCCGAGCTTTTATTAAGCTTACTATAAGACATACGACCTCTTTTATACTATAAACCATATTACCCTAGTATAGAGCCGACACTCTACCTTACTTGCTATTTCCCTAAGGGGATAAAAAAAACTTAGCAGACTGTTCTCCCTTGACTTTCTCTAGAGCGCAGCCTCTCCCCCCCTAGTAAACAGTCCTAGCAACCTCTTTAACCTACTGTATAGCAGTTTAATAGTGCTCTTAACCTTATTTAATAGGTTGTTAGGACTAATTAATAGCTAACGACGGCACTCTTCTAACAACAAGACTATATCTATTAATAGCAAGAAGGATAGGGTCCTTAAGCTAATCTACCACCCTACTTACCACCCTAACAATAATCCTCCCCTTAAAGCAAAACATCTTTCTAAACTGCAGCCTCCTACTATACCCTAAGCAACCGATCCTCCTCTCCTTCTATATCTAATATCCTAAACCTACTAATACCTGGCAATCCAGAACAAACCTTTAACGCCCTCTTCAATCAAGTTAATACCTTTATAAAGGCCAATAGATTTAGTATTATAAAAAGGAACTAACATAGAGCTTAAGGCCGAATTATATGCTATACCTTCTAATATAACCGATTTAGAAGCCCTAGACCGCTAAGGGGTAATAGTATTTAACAGCGTATATCTTAGAAATACGGTTATCAATAGCAGGTTATTACAGAGGCTCAAGAGGAGGGCAAGTAGCTGTTACGTTATCATCTAGAAACCCAGCACAGTCAGCATAACCATAGCCCTAGCCTTAAAGCCTCTACACATCCTTCTTATTACAGGCTTACCTAGCCTATAATAGATACAGTCAATATAACAAGCCGACAAGTTAGTATCCAGGCATATGACGTACGCGCTGTTATTTAAAAGCAGTTCCTAGATTCCTTATTTACCTAACAAGATATCTATAATACTAGAGCTTATATAAACCGAGAGAAGTTAGATAAGTATTTACTAACTATAGCTTTAATTAAGCTGTTTAATAAGCAAGATATCCTATACATAGTAAAGTAGGCAGATAATAAGCCAGACCGCCTTATTAGCCTTATCTAGACCTTTCCCTACTGTCTCTAAATATAGAAGTAATTCCCTAAAGTAATTAGTTTTAATAACACCTATAACACTAATCGCTTTAAACTCTTACTCTTTTAGGCCACTAGACAGACCTGCCTTAGCTCTATTTATAACGCTATATTTAGCCTTATTAATAACAAGAGGCTAGAGGGTTTCCAGTTTCTTTTAGCAAGTATCTACCAACTTATAGACTAACACTTAGTCTGTTACCCTACTATTATTATTACAGACTATAACAAATAGATAAAGGCTACACTAAATAAGCAGTTCCCAGGCGTCTAGTAATAACTCTACATCTACTATATTAACTTAAACGTTATACTTAAGGCCAAGCAGAAGTAGCTTAAAGACCACACCTATAGTAGCAACAGTAGTAGGTCTAATAATAAGGCCTATCAGCCACTAACACAAGCAACAGCCTAGCTTAGCAATAAGGACCAGGCCTATATTACTATACTAACAGATAAGCCACCCCCTTATATATATTATAGGGTCCTTATAATATAGAAGCTAGTTATTTTTACTAAGAGTAAGCACGCCTTTAAGAAAGCCTAGACCAAGCTCTACAAAGAGTTTATCAACCAACGCCCTATCCTCTAGTATCTCTATATAACATACCTACCCCTAAGAGCACAGTAGGCTTACTGCTTTATCTAAAAATACTAAAACTTTAGTGTTTATATTACGTCTAGTATAAAGTTAAGTAATAATAATATTAAGGGCTATCTCCTAAATAGTCTTAATCACTTATATTAACTTATTAATATTATATAAGCTATAATTAGTAACTAGAAGTTACGCTTTAGATAAGCTTATACTAAGGATAAAGTCCTTAAAAGCCAGGAGTATATAGGTACTTACTTTAAGCTCTTTAGTAAACTTTAGATAATACTTTCCTTAAAGTGTCTAACGCTAATTAGAAAGCAATACCGGCTAGTAAAAAAGGTAATACCTTCTAACAAAAGACTATTCCTAGCCCCTATTAGAGAATATAGTCTAGACTATACTGTTTTAACTAAGCTTAGTATCCTATACTACTATAAGATCTTTATAAAAATACTTAATTTAATAATATTTAGCAAGTAGGAGGTACACCCCTAGTAGCGTCTTTAAGAGACATCTTCTTCTAATCTATACCGCCAGATCCTTAATCTAAAGATTACAGTATCCCTCTACAGCAGGCCAAAGAATACAGCACAGCCTGTCCTATTATAGCTAGCTTTACCTAAAGAGGGCTACTTAACTAGCTAAAGCTATACCCCTAGTAGGAGCCAAAGCATAAGTAGCAAGAAACAAGGTTGCCTACCTAGAAGCAGGAATAAGTCAACACTAGCCAGGTCTACACAGGAGGCAAGTCAACCAAGTCAAGGCCAGATTCCAACCTTATCCCAGCAACAAACAAGAAGCCAGTCTAGTGTTCTTAGTAGCAGAAGGATAACAGGGAATCGCATAAGTGGACAACCACTCTAGCCTAGTATTTAGAGGATATAAAGTCAGTAGGAAATAGTTAGTAGTGATAATAAATCCTTATAACCATATTATAAGAAAGTAGCTAGGTAGTAGGTATATTAGATTATAGTTAGTCCTATTTAAGTTTATAAAGGTGTATATTACAGCCTGTCTATTATTCACAGCCGTAGGAAACAGGCCCTGCAAGAGGGGCTCTTTTCACGGCTGTAGGAAACAGGCCCTACAAGAGGGGCTCTTTTCACGGCCGTAGGAAACAGGCCCTGCAAGAGGGGCTCTTTTCGCAGCCATGGGAAACAGGCTCCATGAGAAGGGCTCTTTTCGCGGCCATGGGAAAC
>MU843686.1:0-53396 GCA_030867255.1 Colletotrichum somersetense | reverse complement strand
ATGAGAAGAGAGAGAGAGAGAGAGAGGGGGGGGGGGGGGTCGTCGAGGGTGGAGGCGTGACCGAGGGGAGTGTAATGTAATGTTGAGAGAGAGAGAGAGAGAAAGGAGAGGGGGGGGGGGGGGTCGTCGAGGGTGGAGGCGTGACCGAGGGGAGTGTAATGTAATGTTGAGAGAGAGAGAGAGAGAAAGAGAGAGCGCGAGCGAGCGAGGGTTGCGACGCAGACACAGAACAAGACAAGACAAGACAAGATGGTGCGATGCGGTGGTGAGGAAGGATGGATCCTTAGGAGCACCGTGGTGCGTTGCGTTGTATAACGCGGGACGGCGTGACAGGCGCTGAAGTCCAGCTACTGTATCCGTACCCGGGTGCCATAGCATAGCAGGTACCTACCTGTATCTGGGAAGGTAGGTAGGTAGGTATCTATCTCTACCTGCGGTCAGTGTCAGCAGCGGGGGACCGTCTGCTCTCGGGCGTAACAGAGGCGTTTTACGCGGTTTGAGTCGCGTCTCTCTCTCTCTATTCCCTTGTTTATTTTTATTTTATTTTTATTCATTTATTTATTTCTTTTTCTTTTCCCGGTTTGGGGGTTTCGTCTTTTTGGTTTGTTTCTGCTTGTCGCTGTAGGTAGATACCTAGGTACCTACCTACCTACCTACACATTCCACTGATGTGTGTCTCGGCTGACCTGACCCGTCTCGCTAGCGGCTTCTCCACTGTCACAGTAGCGACCGACGCCCCCCCTGCAAGTCGCCGACGACCCCTAAAACCTCGCAATCTGGCCCTACCTGCCTACCTACCTGAAATGTCAAAAAATTGACAGCGCTCGACACGCCGCCCGACCTGACTCAGCAGGTCAAAGACACGAAGTCACATGATTTGTGCCCATGACACCACGTCACGTGCCCTCCTCGAGATCCTTACTACGAATACATGCATGCATACCTACGGATACTTACCTAAGGTGCCTGAGCACTTTACCATTATCCGTACTAGGTAATTATTAGTTAACCTACTCATCCTTTCACTCTACACCAAAAGAGGCCATGCCATGCACGCATCCTGGTTCCCACCCTCAACCTCGCTCAAGCTCATCATGGCCGGCTGGCATGTTTGCTTTTTCTACTTGTTTATTTTAAACTGTCCTTGTTCGAATTGCTCTTCCTGGTCGTGTCTTGACTCGTGATTGGGCCGCCCGCTTCCGGCCCCCCCTGCAACCCACCATCCGAGTGCCCTGCATCGTCGGCGCATCGCGTTGCTGCCCAAGTCAAGTCAATCCGTGAACCGAGCACAAGATGCCAGAGATGAGAGCCGACCCGCCCTTCTCCCTCCTACACATCTGAAGGAAGCCCTCACGCGCCCCGCCATTGAGCATCCGTGTCTTACAAGTCGTCGCCGCGCATCCTCTAAGTCCCGCCCTCATCATCATCATCATCGTCGACGTCGTCATGTCCCCGGCCACGTCAGAATGCATCCCTCCCCCCACGTCTCCCAATGCCTTGCTCTCTGGCCATCATCCCATCCATAGATAGGTACACGCTGCGTAGCAAACTCAACCGCAGTCTGGCTCATCCGCCGTCGTCGAGTGCCCGCGCGCTCCGCCGTCTAGGATTACCGCCTCGTTGTCCTCCAAATCGTCCTGTACTCTTCTCCACTGCGCCTTCTTGTCCTTGCGGCCCTCGAGCCGTGCTCCCTTCCCCTTGGCATCCCACACTGGCTTGATCAGCCCCCCCAGTAACGGGTTGCGGCTGAACGCGCCGCCGCCCCCGCCACTACCACCACCACCAGCACTCTGCTGGCGACTGCCGACGTATTCATTCTCTTTCGAGTCCTCGTGAACCATGACATCCTCGTCGTCCGGCGGCGTCGTCGGCCGCTCTACGGCTGCCATCTTCCGGACCACCTTGCCGCCCACCACGTCGATGCTGACCACCTGCCGTCGCTTCTCGTACTCGGGCCGCGCGTTCCACTCCATCTCGCGAAGAATCTTTTGCTGCCGCTTGAGCTCTCTGGCCCTGTCCTCTGGCGTTGACCACATGTTGCCCCCGCTGCCGGCCATGGCCCCGCTGACGTCAAAGTCCGCCGCCTCGTCCCGCACCGTCGTCCGCTTCGCGTTCTGCGCCTGGAAGTTCAACAGCTTGTCGCGGTGCTCCCGTGCCTTGGCTTCCGCCTCGGACAACATCTTGTTCTGGCTGAACGGCGCCGGCTTCTTGCTGACCTCGGCGCGCTTGTGGGCCTCCCGGTCCGCCGCCATGCGCTCGCGTCCCCTCTCGGCCTTGAGCTCCCTGATCATGCCCTGCACGTCGTCCGACGACAGGAGAGGCGTGCCGCAAAAGGTGCATGGCCCGAGACCCTCCTTGACGCAGATGACCTTGCCGCAGGACTGGCAGTTGGGCGCCGCCGTCTGGAGCGGGTGCCGCGTGGCCACGCAGTTGCATCTCCTCGCCTTGGGGTCGTCGCCCATGGTCGGGTTCGTCGTCAGCTCCAAGGACCGAATCGCCGCGTCCAGATCGTTCAGGGCCGTCGATGCGCCTGCCATGGGAGTGCCCCCGGCGATCGAGACCTTTGTGGGTTTGGCCGTCGGCTTGGGCGTCGACGATCGCGAGACGGGGTTCGACTTGGGTTTGACCTTGTCGGATATCAGGTAGCCCGCGGCCGTCCTCTGTTGCTGCTGCTGCGGCTGCGGCGGCGGAGGAGGAGGAGGCGTTGCGCTCTTCAACGACTGTTTGAAGTTTGAGGATGATGCGCCTCCGCTGCTCTCCGCAGGCTGACTCGGCTTCTTTCCGCCATAATATTCCTCCTGCTGGTCCTTTTTGTTGTAGCTCGTCCCTGGGGGAGGTGCGGCGTCGACCCGTCTCGCGGCTGGGGTGTGGAGGTTGGATTGCTTCTTCTTTTTCGGACCGCGCGATGCCTTGGGAGCCGGCGCCGGGGCGCTGGAGCTGCTCGACGTGGGCGCCGGTGTCGGTGCTGTTGCGGGCTTTGTGTCTTGTCTTCGCGAATTAAAAGAGGAAATGAACTCGACGGCTTGGGGCGAGTCGCCCAGCAGGTTATTGAAATGCTCTGCAGCTTCCGTCTTGGAGAGGGTGGTCGCGTAGTCGAGCACCTGCTTCAACTCTTCCTGCGGAAGAGGGAGCAGACGGGACAATTGCGCCAAAGACATGTCTTGTGCCCTGCCGTCGCTTCGTGGTGGTTCGTCGCGGCAGCCGGTTCGTGGTGAAGAGGAGGAAAACGTAGGGAGTTGGCCGCGGCGGAATGATGATGAAATGGAAGAAAGTGGCGGGCATCTTTTCCGAGCTGCTGGTCCCTACGTAAGGTAGGTATGTACCTAGGTAAGCAAGCTAGCGCCACAGCTTCCCCGCGACGGCTGGACTTGTAGTGGGGTCATCAGTGTCACCACTGTGGCTAAGTAGGTTACCTAGGTAAATATCTGCGTCAAGCCCCGCTATCGCCGAAAGAGTCACCCGGCGAGCTAGATGCTGTTGACATATCGTCTACCTGCCTACCTAGGTAAAGTAAGGCAGAGTAGTGTAGGCTGCGGCTTCATTTCATAAACGTGGAGAGGGCAATGTCGGAACCATTCAACACTTTGATTTTTTGCCTCATTATTATGTGTTGAATGCGCACCACCACTAAAATGCTAGTGTAGGTAGGTGGGTAGGTAGGTAGGTATATTATTACGTATATTAACTACTCATCTCATACACGTAGGTATTCATGGTAAGGGCACGCATCTTGCCATTTTTGATAGATAATACTACTTAGGACATGCTGTTGTGGCTACCTATGTGTAGGTACCTAGTGTCGTGCACGACTCGCACATCTCCATGCCGCTTGGCGAACCGGGAGGTGCCAGTCGGAGGCGGACGGAGGTCGGCTATCAGGGGCGGGCCGGGCAGACGAGACGGGGCATGAGGTCATGAGTCGGAGCCGGCAGCGGAGGACCCGAATAGTAGTTTACACAACTGTAGTGTGTACTCGGTGACTCGATATAGTCACATGAAGCAGCCCCGGCCGGTGCTCAGCGTCAGTGTGTCATGTTCTCCGACGGTTACCGGGAGACCCCGGGGGACGATGGCTCATGGTCGAAGCCAGCCCGCCTGCGAAGACGTCGTCGGCCCGTGGCGTGGCGTGGCGTGGCGTGGCGTGGCGTGGTGGGTTTGGAGGAGAGTGAGAGTGAGCAAGTATGTAATTAGCATACTCGCTCGGTACATCGTCACACAAGAAATAAGAAGCGTCGATATCGGCCCACCGTCTCGGGTCGAGGGAAAGAAAGATGCGCAGTCAACGAAGCCAATGAATGGTGTTGTGTTGATAGGTAGGCACCATACCTACCCACCTACCTAGGTACTTGCCTAGTGTACATTGCATTGCCGCAGCAAGCACGTGCTGCCATCCTTCCATCCGGGTTCGCGCCGAGTTCCTAGCCAAGGTACGGATAAGGTCGGGAACAATCACGAGGAAGGAGAGAGAAAGGAAAAAAAGATGCGACAGACAGCATGGCGAACAGACTGTACTGTACTGTACTGTTTGCGGTACGTACCGACTCCGGCCTTTCCCCGTAGTATCCCGGTACCGAGCGGCGCTAGGCCCGGAACGGAGCTAGGCTGTGGTGTGTTGTGTCCTGTGCTTGCGTCTCTCATCGTGATGAATGAATAATGCCTGTCTACCCTACTCCGTACACGAGATATGGAGTAGGTGTGTATCCGTACGGATACCTAGCAGCCTTAGGATCAGCCTTGGGATCCCACTTTACTACTTCGTAGCGAGCATGTATCTACTCTGATGGGGTGTCGTGTCCCCAACGAGAGTGAGAGTGAGAGTGAGTGTCGGGCCAGCGAGGTTCCAGCGCTCCACAGCAACCCCCCCCCCCCCCCCCCGGTTCCCAGCTTTTTATTATTTTATTTTTATTTTATTTTTTTATTTTTATTTTTATTCCCTCTTCCTGTATCGCTCTCTCGGTGCTGCTGCGTCCACAGACAAAGGCCGCGCGCGCGCGCATCTTCCATTCCCGGCTTTCCGCTCTTCCGCTGCCAACTTATTTCGCGCGCCTCTAAAATTCTTAACCTCCATCCCATCCCATCCCATCCTCCTCCTTCCCTCCCCCTTCTTTCCACCAACCCACCAACCTTTCAACCCACCCAATTGTGTTCCATCTACCACACACACACAACCACACACAGCCTCCGTCGCAAACATGTCTTTCGTCCAGCGCCGCATGTTCTCCGCCTCGGCGAGAAGCGTACGTCTCTATGCCTTGCCTTTCCTCCCTTTCCCTTGACTTGACCCTCTAGTCGGCGCCCGTGACAAGCTCCCGTGCCAGCTCTGGCTTTCTTTGACTTCTCTCTCTACTGCAAACCACACCCTCCGTACACCCGGAAAAGCCGACCTCGGCGATGATGGGATGGGGTAGGAGACGGAGAGAAAAACTGGGAAAAAAGAGAAGAAAAAACCTAGAGCTTGAGCTCCGTGATGCTACGTCGACAAAACGACAACAAAATGTCAACACTACACCCCAAAGGAACACAATCCCAGCTGACACGATGCATCCTGTAGCTCTCCAAGGTCACCGTCCTCGGTGCCGCCGGTGGCATTGGCCAGCCCCTCTCCCTGCTCATGAAGCTCAACCCCAAGGTCACCGAGCTCGCCCTCTACGACATCCGCGGAGGCCCTGGTACGTCGTTCCCCCCGCCCCAAACCCATACACACCCCGTTCGGCAAAAAAAGAAAAAAGAAAAGAAAAAAAACAACTGACTCTTTTAACCCCCCCAGGCGTCGCCGCCGACATCTCCCACGTCAACACAAAGTCCACCGTCAAGGGCTACGACCCCACCGCCACCGGCCTCGCCAGCGCCCTCAAGGGCGCCGAGGTCGTCCTCATCCCCGCCGGCGTCCCCCGCAAGCCCGGCATGACCCGCGACGACCTCTTCAACACAAACGCCTCCATCGTCCGCGACCTCGCCAAGGCCTGCGCCGAGTCGTGCCCCGACGCCAACATCCTCGTCATCTCCAACCCCGTCAACTCCACCGTCCCCATCGTCTCCGAGGTCTTCAAGGCCCGCGGCGTCTACAACCCCAAGCGCCTCTTCGGCGTCACCACCCTCGACGTCGTCCGCGCCTCCCGCTTCGTCTCCGAGATCAAGGGCACCGACCCCAAGGACGAGAACATCACCGTCGTCGGCGGCCACTCGGGCGTCACCATCGTCCCCCTCTTCTCCCAGTCCAACCACCCCGACCTGAGCTCCAACGCCGAGCTCGTCAACCGCGTCCAGTTCGGCGGCGACGAGGTCGTCAAGGCAAAGGACGGCGCCGGCTCCGCCACCCTCTCCATGGCCTTCGCCGGCGCCCGCATGGCCGAGTCCCTCCTCCGCGCCGCCCACGGCGAGAAGGGCATCGTCGAGCCCACCTTTGTCGACTCCCCCCTCTACAAGGACCAGGGCATCGACTTCTTCTCCTCAAAGGTCGAGCTCGGCCCCAACGGCGTCGAGAAGATCCTGCCCGTCGGCAAGGTCGACGCCGCCGAGGAGAAGCTCCTCGAGGCCTGCTTCGCCGACCTCAAGAAGAACATCGCCAAGGGTGTCGCTTTCGTTGCCCAGAACCCCCCCAAATAAGCGCATCCCTCCCCCTCCCCCCACAATTCTCTCCTCCTCCCTTGAGCAGGTCCCATCAATCTTTGCTTGAGGGAACTTCTTGTTGTAGTAGATGGACATGGTTGAGTTGAGTAGGGTTGAAAAAAGAAGGGGAAAAAAAGACTTGCTTTTTTCTTTTCTTTTTCAAAACCGAAACACAAACCTCTCCCGGCCCAACCTTGCGCGCGCGCGTGTGTGTAAGGTGTACGGCTGGGAGGGAAACGACGGGTAGACGCGGAGGCGCAGAAAGTCGTGTGCTTTCCTACTCGCGGCATCGACTTTAGGTCTGCCTCTGTACAATAAATTCCAAACACGCTTGACTTTAATGTTTTTCGTACCCTCGCGCGCCACTTTTGTATCGTCTCTGTGATTTGTCTTTGCCTGGAGCGTTCCCGAACTGATGCATACATCAAACCTGAAAGACGACCCGCCCTTGACGTCAAGTCGGTCGGTCGCACATCAGAACTATTGCAAAGGCGTCACGTTCACTATACGCGCATTCATTCACAAAAAAACAAAAAACAAAAACCCCCAAGAGCAGGAATTGTTTCCCTCCGCTCAAGTGTGGTAGTCTCGGCAATCAACCGATTTTGGTATGTGCAGGGTTTTGAATGCTCAGCTGCTATCATACATCGTATCCTCTCTCCTTACATCGTCTAACATGCATCTTCTTCCGCGGAGACAACACGAATGAATGGGTCTATCGCCCGGCATCTACTGCCTCCGGCCCTGCCTCCACGCCTCGAGCTGCTGGCGGCGTTCCTCCACCTTGCGCTCGAACTCGGCCACCTTTTCCAGCCGCTTCTTCTCCTCCTCCTCGTCCTTCTTCTTCTGCTCCGCCTCCTTGCGGATCCGCTCGCGCTCCAGTTGCTCGGGCCTGCGCGCGGCGATGTCGCGCGGCCGGTAGTCGGAGAAGAGGTGCTTCAGGACCACCTCGATCACCCAGCAGGCGGCGTAGTCGATGATCATGATGCCCGTCATCGTCGTCTTGAACTCATCGGTAAAGGGAACCAGCTTCATTTGCTCGTTGATCTCGGGGATGAACTCCATCGAGCAGGAGAAGGCCAGGGCAGACACGCCGACAATGCCGTAGAACATGCCCTTGTTCTCGCGGAGACCCTCACGGAACGGGCGCCCCTGGTAGTTGATGGCGAACGTGCTGATCTGCTGGATGAGCTGGAGCAGGTATACAGCACTGTTGAGCAGACTGGGGGCGAACTCGGCCTCGAGGTCAACATCACCAGAGCGCCTATGTGATTGTTAGCATATCCGAAGGTCGGTTTCCTTCTGTAAATGGCAGATTAGCACTTACGGCTCAAGTCTGTCGCAGAAGCGGGCAATGTAAATCAGAGTAACAACGTGGACGGCAAACTGCCCCAGAATCGAACCGATGATGTAAAAGTTGAAGATGTTGGGCTGAGGACGCTCCTTGGACAGACCCTCGACAACGCGGGCGCGGGAGATGGACAAGAAGCAGACGCTCATCAGGATACCGCTGATGGTGTACTGGCCGTCGCCGAACTTGATACCCTCGAGGTACAGGACACTCAGGCTGTAGGCGCTGATGAGACAGTTGAGTGCGAGAATCTTGTAGGTCTGGATGGTCGCGACAAGCGTGCAACGGCCCTGGCGGATGATGTTCGGGACAGCAATGACGTTGCGCAGCTTGCTCGTGAAGGGGGCGGCAACGGAGGCGTCACCGAGCTTTAGGGTGGGGGGCTCATCGTCGCCCATCTCGCTCTCCATCATGCTCGAGGTCATCTTGTCGGCGAAGCTAGCCGCGTTTGCAGCAGCCTTGGCCTGACGAGCAGCCTTCGGGTCGTTGTTGTTGAGAAGCTGCTGGGCACCGGGGGAAGTGACGGTCTCGATGGCGCTGATGCCGTTGGCCTTGAGCCACTCCTCGGGGGTGACGTTCTTCTTCTGCGCCTCCCGCTCGACAGCCTTGTTGAAGTGGGGATTGCTGGGACCGGGAGGGTACAGGTGGGCAATCATAACGGGAACGGGAGGCGCCGGCTGGTTGAATCGCTTCATCAGGTCGACCTGCTTCTGGTAGATCTCCTTCATCTTGGTGTTGCGAGAGTGCTCGGCGATGCGAGTGAGATCCTCCTGAGTGCCGTTGAGAAGAGCAATACCAATGTGGGCTTGCTTGAGAGCGCCGACGTCGTTGGTTCCGTCGCCAGCCATCAGAGTGTAGTAACCCATGTCTCGGAGACCAACAAGGATATCCTCCTTCTGCTTGGGCGACACACGCGCGTAGACCCAGGTGTGGCGCAGAATCTGTTTCCAGCCGACCTGGTCCTTGAACTTGGCAAGGGCGTAGCCGGTGACGCAGAGGTCGTTGTTCTCAATGATGCTAGAATCCAGGGGCTTGGTGGCGTCGACCGGGATGACTATCTTCTCGTCGACGCTGCGCCAGACGAGCTTGTCGCCACCCTCATTGTCTTCAGGGGCGTCCAGGATCAAGACGTCACGGTCCACGATCTCGACGTCTCTGGCGACGTACACGGCGGTGAGAGGGTTGTCTCCGGTAATCATGACAACGCGGTGGCTGCTCTCGTTGAGCATCTGGACAGCCTGCTTGGCATCTTCCTTTAGAGGGCAGGACAGGACGAGGAATCCAGCAAAGGTGAGCCCGGACTCGACGTTCTCACGCTTCAGGTCGTTGATCTTGCTGCCCCCGAGCTCATTGTCAACAGTAAGCTGCTTGTAGGCGAGGGCGAGAACGCGAGAGCCACGGCGGGTGAAGTACTTGTAGGTCTCTTCGTAGTCTGCCGGGATAGAAGACAGTCTCTTCATGATGGTTTCGGGAGCGCCCTTGACACCGACAAAGGTACCGCGAATCCGGTTGCCTTGCTTGTCTGCACCGTTGACAGTTGCGACGGCACTCTGCCTCTTGAGGGCGGAGGAGAACTGGAAGCGGCGCTTGATCTGAACGGTCCCGCTAATGCCGGTAGTAGCAGCGGTAGTAGGCTTGCTGGCGAGGGTGTCATTTCTTCCAAGAGTCCAGCCGAGAGATGTCAGAGTAGCCTTCTCCATGGGATCACCGACGACCTCGCCCTCGTCAAGCTTGACAAGAGCGTGGGCAGTGGCAAGAACCAAGGTTGTGTCCAGACGGATCTCGTTGACCGGCGTCATGTGCGAGTGGGCGCCATCCGTCTCGCGGGGAGTGTCTGTACCGGCGGCTTGGCCCAGTCCTAGACCAGCAACGCCCTCAACAACCAAGTCCTCGCCGGTCAGAGTACCGGTCTTGTCGAAGCAGGCGACATCGACGCGACCGGCGAAGGGGATGCGGAATGGCTCGGTGCAGAAGATGGCGTACTTGGCCAGAGCAGCCAAGCTAGTGTTGACGGCAAGACTGAGCTCCATGGGCAGCTCGGGGGGGACGACACTGGTGACAATCAAGACGCAGTCAAGTAGGAGCTTGGAGCGCTTGCGGTCCTTCTTGACACCCTCGTCCCAGACGTACCATGAGGCTGCGATGGCGAAAATCAAGAGGAACAGAATGAAGAGCAAGGCCTCGACGTTGTTGGCGGACACGCGCTCGGTAGAGTAGATCATGGTGCGGACCAAGCTGCCCTGAGACGTCTCGAAGCCGGTCTTTTGGACAATGGCCATGGCGCCGTTGTCAGGAGGAGGCGGGACACCAGAGGCCAGCTTGGGCTTCTCCTCGTCAGGGTTGCCGTGGGTAATCTGCAGGACCTTTGTGCCACCCCATAGGAAGGCGTTCTTGTCGAGACCCTCGGGCTCGAGCGCAGCGTCGGCCGGGCGAAGCTGGATGGAGTCCTTGAGAAGAGGGGTGCTCTCGCCAGAAAGCATGGCCTCGTTGACGATGGCAGTTCCCTCGACGAGCAACATGTCACAGGCGACGCCGCTGTCCTCCTTGGTGCGTCCGACGGAGACGAGGTCACCGGGCAGGAGCTGATCGCTCATGATCTCGGTCCACTTGCCCAGGCGGTATACGTAGACTTCGTAGGGCTTGATGCTCATTCCGCGGAACTCCATGAGGGTGCGCTGGCGCTGCCAGACGACGGTGCTCTCGAAGGCGACCAGCATGAAGAGGGTGAATAGCGAGTAGTACCAGTATTCGTCCAACATCCAAAGACCGACACAAAAGATCTGGAAGACAAAGAAGGGCGCGACGGCGTGCTCCTTGAAGA
This sequence comes from Colletotrichum somersetense, assembly GCA_030867255.1. Lineage (NCBI taxonomy): Eukaryota > Fungi > Ascomycota > Sordariomycetes > Glomerellales > Glomerellaceae > Colletotrichum > Colletotrichum somersetense. Next base: position 42,615 of record MU843686.1, on the reverse strand, counting down.
GCTCGGTGAAGGTAGGGACGGGAATGTCAAAGGCATTGGGGCCGTAGTGCTCCTCGATCCTCTTGAGCTCATCCTGGGTTGTGATGCCTCTGGACTGCTGGTAGCGTCCGATCTTGGGCTTCGGCTCGGCATCGATATCGTAGGCGAGGGTTCGGAAGCACTTGTCCTCGGGGTAGTAGATGAAACGTCGCTTCTGGAAATAGAAGGAGGTGTTGACCTTGCCGGCGACCTGCGCGATGTATGTTAGAGGCTGAATTGCAGGAGGGATTGAGGGGTGGTGGCGTTGGCGCTCCGGGGTCGGGCTGGCTGGCTGGCTGGCTGGCTCACTCACCTTGTCGCGAACGATTTTGCAGATGTCGGCAGAGCCGGCGTTGGCCACGGGGATGACCTTGACCAGCTCGGCATCGTCAATTGACTTGGCGCGAGTGGCAGTGAAGAGGGCCTGGAGGTTGACGCTCCAGTGGGTAGTCAGCCAGGCGAGGGACTGGAGGGTGACGATGGAACCGATCCACACAAAGGTCCATTCCTCGGATGCGATGTGCTTCTCGTAAAGCTCGGGGGTGAGGTAGTAGCGCAGGAAGATGGGCCAGAGGATGGCAAAGGGCCAGACGTAGGCGTGGAAGTAGAAGGGGAGAGGCTTCCACAGCTCGGCGACCTTGATCTGGGGATTATCCACAAGGGGCGCCATGGTGAGCGATCGCGGTTGCGCGCGGGAGCGACCGACCGACGGACCGACCGATCAAGCGGCTGTGCTGTGCTGTGCACGGCGGAGCTGTGATGAAGGGGCGGAGGAGTGTCGTTGACCTAGTTAGGTCCCTCTTTGCATCGATGATGTGTTTTCTTTCCGATGCGGGTGGGAAAACCAAAAAGATGAAATAAAATAAAAAGAGAGAGCGAGAGTGAGATGGATGGAGAATCGCCCAAGGTTGAAGTGACCCGTGGCAGGAAGAGAGAGAGAGAGGCGGGCTGCTGGTGTGGGGTCTGGTCTGGTCCCTTTCTCTCTTTCTCGCTCGCGTTGTTGGCGGAGAATTCGGGTCGGGGAGAGAGAGGCGAATAACGAAAAGGCAGAGCCAGCCAGCACAGAAGCGGGCCGAAAGAATTCGATGATTACGAACAAAGCTAACCGATTATCTGTCCAAACTACGACTGCACCCGACTAAATCCTTTTTTTTTTTCCCTTATTTTTTTCTCTCCCTTCCCCGTTTCACGATGGTAAATTGAGCGACAAGGCCACACCCAGTCAGTCAGTCAGTTGACGACAGGGCTCGCGTCCGCTACTCCTTAGGTACAGTACAGTACCTTGTCTCCCCAGGCCCTTACCTTGATAGGGGAGCGAGCACACTCCCTATCTGTAATCGGATTGGGGCACACCCAAGTTACTTAGGTATGTATGTAGGTAGGTTGTTCCGTGCCGGTATCTCATCTCTCGGTGAACACGTGCTTACGTAACGCGTACAGCATGACTCACCGAGACTAAGGTAGGTAGTTCTTCTCTTCGGGTAGTTACTTCTTCTTTTTAGTTCTTTGCTTGCGGCGACATCTCCCAACACATCTGGCGTCTCAAGGTTGAATGCATCCATGAAATGCGTCTTCACTTTAGGCCAGGCCAAGCTTGGATATCCAAGGTTTATATCTATAACACATAGCAAAATTTCTTCTTTCTCGTTGGTGGTCTCGGCGTTAATCGCCATCTTCCTTTGGATAGGTATCATCAAATCCCACACCCCAAGCGCACACACACACACACACACACACACACACACACACACACACACATATACACTCTTATCATGTTACCCCCCCTCGTGGCCCATCACCTTGTCTCAATGCAATGGGGGCGGAACTGCTGGGCTAGAGAGCCCATGCATGCACGCACGCACGCACGCTCCACTCCTCACTCCCCGATCGCGCCCACGATGACGCTTCTCCGGTTGGCCCGTCCAGTCGGCCAGTCCTCGTACGTGGGCTGGGCAGACGGCTTTGGCGGTTTGATATAGTGCGAGATGCGCTTCGAGACGCTTCCTTGACGTCCCAGTCCTCTCGTGGCATCTGCATCGTCGCCACTGTGGCCGTTTGTGCCGGTTGGCGGCCCGTAGAATTCCGACATCATGCTCTCCCGCCTGTTGACCGGGTAAGGCGCGCTGTTCCGCTTGTTGTTCCGGTTCGTCGTTGCATTTACGGCACCAGTGCCTGCCAGAGAAGGGTCGACGGGACGGGCGGCATTCCAGGGGTTATCGCTATAACCATAATGACCCGAACGGCGAGCAAGGTTGCGCCACATCTGGGCCTGATGCTGGCGCTCCCTCGCTTCTGCTTCCGCCAAGAATCGTTCAAAGTCTGTCATCTCCCTGGCGGCCGCTTGTTTGACAAGGCCATCTTGTCGATTTTGCCGCGTGCAGTCGTAAAATGACGTGGGACGGGCCGGTGCTGCAGAGACCATTTGCTGAGGCATCTGGCTGGTGGGGTCGGTGGGTGCTTCCGTCTCGACCGGGGAAACTGACCTGGGTGGTGTAAGTTCTCTGGCGTGAGGGTCGGAAATGAGGCTGAAGCTGTGCCGACGGGAAGAAATTGAGCGAGAGTGACCTTTCGGAACGGGTGCCTTCGTGTTGGAAGCTGAAGTGTTTGAATTGGCCTGCAACAGATTGAGCTGATGCTGCCATGGGTTGAGAGACGCCGGCTCCGTCGTAGCCACCACTTCAGTCTCGCTCCTCTTGATGATTTCGAGACGACGATGTAGTTCCGTAGGAGACGGCGCCTCATACTTGGCCATGGACGGATCCCTCGCCGTGTGCTTGTCAATCGCTGCAACTGCTAGCGGCCGTTGCTTCTGCTGGGTCTCTGGCTCGCCCACTCGTGCATCGGCACTCGTTGTGGCTTGCGCGCGTAGGACTTTCGCCTGGTCGTCACCAACGACGAGGCTCTGGCGGTTGAGGCGTGGGTTAATGGTGCGCGAAAAGTCCACCGCCGCGTGTTTTGGTACATAGACCGTTCGATGCGTTGGTGGCACTGGTGGTGACTCGGTCTTGGCCACATGGTTGTCGTCTTCGTCAAAGTCGTTGGCGCTGGGTCTCGACCAGAAACGCTTACCGAAGCTGCGTTTGGACTGCAGCCCCGGTTGCGTGGTCAAGGACGGTGCGGGCTGCTGGGGGTTGGCCGTTTGGGCCATGGCTTCAGATGCTTGCCGGGGTTTTGTCATTTGTCGTAGAAACCGCGGGACAGACGACTTTGACGTGATTCTGGCGTCCGAGACGGTCCCGCTCTTGAGAGTACTGCTTGGTGCTTTGCGTGTCTTGTGTGACGACGGGTTCAGCGGCGGAGAATGTGACTGCGTCTGGCGATGCTCCGAGGTCTCATTCACCACCGGGACCGGATCAGTTAAGCTTTTAATTCCGTCGTCGACCGCAGAAGGTTGATTCGTACCGTCGCCGATGCTAGCGGAATTCCCCAGCTTCTTATGGTTTTCGGCATCCCTCTGCTTGGGTACCGGCCGTCGTCGCATCAGGCGACCAAACAGCCCTGTCTCTTCTATTGCAGGCGGTGCCGCGCTTGTTGACGACGAAGCGTTGTTGGTCAACGCCACATCTTCAGCCCCTGGGGTAGCCGAGGGACCCCGCGTGGTCGATGGCACCTGCAGCTGCGAGTTCTCCTCCTCCAGCTCTGGCAGCGGTGCAACGATGCGACCGTTGTCAATGTGACCCTGGTTCTGGACGTTGCCGACAGGGGTTGACATGGCGCGGAGGGTGTTCTGGGGATTGTGGAGTTGGGGCCCATGTCGTATCGACGGCTGCATCGGCATCGGCATCGACATGGGCGGGTGTGGTTGCTGCTGCTGCTGCTGCTGCTGCTGCTGCTGCTGGTGACGAGAGGGCGGCGGCGTCGGTTCGGCTAGTGCCACCGGCGTGGACTTTTTGTTCATGTTGTATGAACTAAGACGTCGACTGAGGACCCGGCTGAAAACGTTCTTGACGCCTGTCGAAGGCTGCTCTTCGTCTTCCTGTTGCTGCGACCGTTGAATCCGCGGTTTGGAAGTTGAATAAGAAGGTGCAGCGCCGTAAGATGCGCTCGCGAACGCTATCATTGAAGAGGGCCTTGGTCTCGATCTCGCAGTGAGAGCAGGGGGCGGAGGAACAGTGGCAGCATCAGCAGCACCAGCAGCGGGTACCTCTTCAGCCGTTTCCATATGCTTCGACAACCGGTGAGAGTCCATTGCTGGAGTATCTGCTCGACCACTCTGGTTCTGGTTCCTGCCTTGCATCTCTTGTTCGTTCTCCTGGTCTTGGCGGGTTGCCGGCGTGGCTGCATCTGGCCGCCAGCTCCACCGATTCTTAGACAACCGACGCGATGAGAAACTCGCGGCACCAGGCTGCAGCTTTTCACTCTTTGGCTTGTCGACCTTGCGAGGTTCGTCGAGAGGTTGTTGGCTCGTCAGGGCACCTTCTCGAGCTTGAACCTTTCGCGGTCCTCCCCACGACCATCGATTGGGGTTGACCATATTATATAGCGGCTAGTTTCTTGCCGTGGTATTTTCGTTTGTCGATTTTTGCAGAACCCGACAGCCCCTCATGCCCCCTATACGGACGTCCAATCCGGTCAAGTGGTGCACCACCCAAACACTCACAGCTCAGCCAAAACAGCGGTCGTCCCGAGGTGAGGGCTGCAGCCGATTCCAACCCGCCAGCCAACTTGTCGGGACAGCAGGTTTGGGGGCCCAGCTAACAAAGGCTAGGCTGAATGCTCAGTACCGAGATAACGAATCAGAAGATGGACAAGGTGTGTAAGCAAACAACATGACAGGCCGAGGTGGATTGACTGAGGAGAAGAGACAGACCGACCAGGGACGAACACTTGGCCCCAGAGGCGGACATGAGACGACATTTGACAAAAAGCGAAGGCCAGGTAATCCAGAAATAGAGTCTCTGGGAGGCTCAGCTCGAACAAGTATTTGGCGTGCAGGCATTACCCATCACCCACCACGTAGACCGTTCACCGTCTTCCACAACCCCCCCTCCCCCTATGGACTGTAACTAACTTTGATGGTACTTGGTGGTGCAAAACAGTCTAGGAGAGAGCAGCATGCTCACTAGGCAACAAAGACGAGCCCCCGTGATGCTTTAGCTTTGACGTAGGCACTGTTTGGAGCGCATCGGGAGAAGACTCCGATGGGTGAGACGTGCTTCCCGAATTGTCCGGGTGGCTGATTTCCGGAGCACATCTAGGTAGAATTAGAGACTAGTGTAGGCAAGACACTGCCGCCAGTGCCTGCGAGCCAAAGCGGCCGGCAGCAATACATAGAGAGCTACCTACAAGGGTCCTAGCACCGAGCGAGTCGAGTCAAAGTGGTCGTTAGCGTCTCCAGGAGTAGTGTGGTCGCAATTCCAATGCCGACTTCGCAGGTATCACGGCGGTGCCACGGTTGGCAGGGATGGGTTAGAGAGCTGCAGAGTGCAGACCCGAAACGTCATCGGAATCGGTTCTTGAAGACGCCCTTCCAAGCCCTAAGCTCGCGCTCGGACAGGTACGCAGCGCCTCTCACGATATGGCAGGTTGCGCGGGTTGGGTCGAGACGCCCGCCAGAACCCCTCGCCGATTATCTCAACGGTCGAGGACTTGCCGCGATTGTAGTGGATGTTGCTGTTTGTTGAACTGAACCAGACGGCGGCGTACACCAGTGTGAACATGGGGATATGGTTGGCCGCCATGCTGACGATCTTCTGACAAAGTTGAGGTGCTTTCAATTTTCAATGGTTTGCGGCGAAACAGGGCTCGCTCGGAGCTTATTCGGCCAACGTGCCGATCATCATAGGAGAAGAAGCCCGATCGCCGATTGACTCCTGGGGCAGCAAACGCGGGGTTCAATACCCAGTTCAATGGGTAGGTAGTACCTGGCTACCTAGGTAGGGTAAGCAAGCAGTAAGTAGTATACGATGGGAGCACGCTACCTATTTCCTTTGTTTGCGCACGAGGCGAGGCGCTCCGAATGACTACCGGTAGGTAGATGCCCTGGTAAGTATCGCTGGCCGTTGAGCACATTCCTTTGTTCCTGAGGCTTACCAGGAATGATTAGTGCCGACCAGCAAGCGGGCGGTACGGCATCCGCCCGCCCAGGAGTCGAGGGCTCCTTGAATACCTACCGACAAGACTGCTTTGTCAGGAACCAACACAAAGGGGCTTGTCATACTTTGGGTTGGTTGGGTAGAGACGTATAGTAGAGTATAACGTTGTGTGGAATCATGTCGTGGAAATTCAGGAGGCCCGGAAGCGAGTGAGGAAACGACACCATCGTCCAAGACATGTCGCGGGTGTAGCCACGGGGTACTTGTCTGCCACCGCCAACGAGATGTCGGGCTGAACCGGGGCTTTTCAAAGAGGCGGGCGGGTTAGAAGCTCAGAAAGGGGTAGGGCTTGATGAGTACAACACAAGCAACGATGCCGATACAGATGGATGAGGCGCAGGTACCTAGGTAGGTAGTCTACGTAGGTATGAAGCGTGGGGAAAGGGGGAAACGGCCACACGTGAGGATCAGTACCTACCTACGTAGGTAGGTAGGTACGAATAGGTAGGTAGGTAAAAGAAGGGAGTTTGATCGAATTAAGCTTAAGCCAAGGGAGTAACTACCTAGGTAGTACCGGTGGTCAGTGGTCCGTGGCCTTGCCATCTTGGACATGTTGGAGCTAGGTAAGCTTAGTAGGTACCCCATGCCCTGCCCTGCCCTGCCCCGGCCGTCAGCAGGGGTCATGAAGATCGTTCCTTTCCTGCCAATGGAACCACCTTTTGTTTGTTTTGTTTCCTTCTCTGTCAGCAACAGCTTTGATGAGGGGACGGGAACGAAGAGAGAAGGAACAGGCCTACCTAATGAAGGTAGGTAGGTACGTTTCCAAAGTGAAAGCACCTCCCTCGCCTCTTACCTATCCAAGGTACCTCGGTAGCAAGGAAGGAAGGAAGGAAGGAAAGATTGAAGTTTGCGCGCGTATGGCCGGCAGGCGGGTGCTGGGGGCGTTCCTTCCTCACTTTGCCCGCCTACCCTACCTACGGATACGCACACTGGAACTGAACCGAGGTACGTATCCAAGGCTTTCTGTCCCTCTGAAGGTCGGAATGATACAAACACCCACATCAAACCCACCACTTCCTTCACCTCAGGAACAGCGCTCCAAAAAACCATGTCTCCTCCTCATCCCCCAAGCTAGGTAGGTAAGCTGCATGTGCAGCGCCGCAGATCACTGCCTTACCCTCAGCCTCCGGTAGGTGGTTAACCTTAACTCGACGGGGCCTAGATACCTCTCTCCCTCCTGCTTCTCCATTCGTAGACCCCCGTTCCGTTGTTGTGACTGAGGAACACACACACATCCGTCAGTCGGGGTTTGGTTTGAATGCCTGTCACCTTTGGCCTCGTTCCGAAGGAACCAATTGCTGGCCGCGGACTCCACTGTCGACCTCGTGCCCATTGGCCGCCATCAAAAAGGCGTTGGCGACGACACCCTCAGAAGCAAGAGGCGGTGTCATCTACCGCGTCTCTCAACCCCGTACATAATCCCGAATTCATTAGACCCCCCCCCCTTTGCACTTCACAAGCCATCGCCCTTTTGAACTAGGCGCACTAACTAACTGGGCACTATTGCCAGTCAGCATGCTGCCTCGATCCATCTGGTCAAGCCTGCAAAGCTTGGTATTCTAACCCGAGGAACAATGTCAGGCAGGTATCCACCCGTACGTACCCTCTACCGGTATGCCGCAGTCACGCCCAAACGCTACAAGCAAGCAATGCTTGTCCAGAGCCCTGCCCGCACTTACCACATCTCGAGGGAAGCTGAGGAGTGTCTACATACGGTTACGTTTCGAAAAAATAACTGGCTGTGCTGTGCATTCGTGCATGTACAACCAGGCCACGGTCCCGGGGCTGAGTTGTGCCAGCCTGCGCGTCGACCAAGCCCGGGTATTCGTAGCCGCTCCATCACCGGCCTACGGCTCGTCTTGCATGCATGTATGAGAGTCCCCGCAGCCGCGACTTTGGTTTCACCGACGCCACCGCCCGCATGTTATGTATCTTGTCTTGTCAAAAGCTTCCTGCTACGCTACGTGACCGCCCCTGTAGGTAGTCCGGGCGCTCGCCCGGGCCCTGCCCTACCCTACCCTACCCGCAATGTGTTGAGCCATCGGCAACAAGGCTCCCGGCCTGGTCCTTGCCCTCCGTTCCCCTCATGGCATCTCTCATCAGACTGTCGTTGTGTAGCAACAAGATTGCCCACCTTCGCGCCACCGACTATCGACGACCTGGTGACCGCACGCAGGCTAAATCGGACCCTTTCTAGCCCTCCTTTGTTCAAACAGACCTTGAAGACAGACAACAACAGCAACTGCTTCTCTCGCTGCCAGAAAAGAAAGAGAGAAAAAAATAGAGTTCAAGGAAGAATGAGCGACGCCCGACCTGCATGCTGTGTTGGCCTGTTTTGAAGCTGAAGCTAACCGCTGACGCTCAGCCCCGGCCGTATCCTCCGCGTGGCCCTGCTATACTGGCAGTCAGCTCTCCGCGAGACTGACCGCTGTGTCCCAAGCTTACTGAGCTGATATTCTTGTCCGATAATAGACAAAAGCCAGGGAGGGCTCTTCGTACAAGGCCCGCGTGCCTTTGTGTTTCTTTTTCTTCTAACTTCGTGCTATCGAGGCCTATACCAACCAGCTCGTGCCCCGTTCAGATATCCCGGAATCCGTCAACATCCACATAGCCCCTCCGCAGGGTCTGTTGGTAGGGAAGTGGAACAAGAGACGCTTGGGGACGGCAACGGGGATAGGAGTACTTCCGTGGAAGACGGGCTGGAACCTACTAGCTAGACCCATGTAGGGCTTCCGTCTCGCTTTCCGTTGATTGTCCTCAAAGGGACGGAAGAACAAGGCCTCACGTGTATAAGTCTGCAGGTCAGGGTTTTGCGAGGAATCATCAATCGTTGCGGCTACATTGCGCCTCCGAGGGCAGTGTTCCATCTATCGCGTTATTCTCCAGCGCCTCTTTCCAATAAATGCCTAGGGCACCATTACGGCCGTGTGCGTCAACCTATCCCCTCCTCAGCCCCTGCAGCGCCGTGGCCGCGTCTGTCTCCCTTGTGGACTGATACCTTATTTTCGGCATCTCGAACATGATGTTCTGAATTTGGGTTCGTCCAGGTGGCTGTGACAGTTGAAACAAGAGGGCATCTGTCAAGTAGAATGGGTCTTTTGCCCTCAGATCAGCGCGAGCCCGCGAATTAGGTGACAAGACTGAAAGGGGGCCCGCCGGAGAATGAACGGGCTCCAAGGGCTGCGGCTTGTCCGGCATTGCAGCAGCCTGCTCCTTCATTCTAAGAGGTGCCAGCGTGAGCGAATTCATTGATGCTCGCTTGATGTCGGAAAGGATCTTGGGCGAGACGGGCGAGACGACGACTGCCCGGTTCTTGATTGACGGCTTCTCCACCTTCATCGGTTTCGGTCGGGGAAGAGCCTTGGCGGCATGAACCGGCCGAGGCAGGCCAGGCACAAACACCTCCTCACCGTCGATCGTCTTCCGTTTCCGGGTCCGCGGATTCAGCTTAACAGCCGCAAGGATCGAGTTCTCTCCCGTCTCCGACATGGTTACGTCCCCCGCGACGCCTTCCGCATCACGGAATGGTCGTGGCTGTTGAAACTCGTGTTTCACTAGAGCTATGCCCGGCCCCAATTCCAAGTTCGTGGCATCGTGCGGAGTGCTGGGATCCGACGGCCGTGGTAGAGCAGCCGGTGCAGATTTTCTGGCTCGTCTGGGTTTCGGCTTCTCAACCTTGTAGCCCACGGGAGAAGATGGCGATGACGGGGCACCGCCACTGATTCGGCGAAGCTCCGCCATAACTTTCAACATGACATACACCGCATTGGTCGTGTCATCGCGAACAGCCATCGGTCGACGCGGCGCCGTCTTGGGAACGGCAACCTTAGTGGCCTTGCTCTCTTGCTTTGCTGGTTGCCTGGGGACGGGTTCAATCTTGATCGGCTCGTCTGCCTTGTCTGGGTCGGCCATTGCCTGGGGAAGTGGACTGCGTGTTGCTGCATCGGAAGTTGCAACAGCAGAAGGCTTCTCCGATTCTACAGCCACTTCTGGCTGTGATGTCTTTGTAGCGTTCTCGCCCGACTCTGATGACTCCGGTCTTGGTTTCGGCCCCTCCTCTGCGATGCCCTGCCGCTTCTTAGGTTTGTCGCTGCCTTCCTTCTTCTTCTTCGGCAGCTTTGTGCCCGGCGGCAGCCAAAGTAAAGGAATCCTCTCCTTCAAGTTGGATACCCACGCGTCGCAGTCCCACTGGACCCAGTAGTCGATGATTTCTCTCCATGAACTCTCCGGAGGCTTGGTGTAATTGACAAAGACCACTTTGCCGCCTCTGCTGTGAATGGTCTTGGCGAATTCCCTAACAAGAACTTTGAGGCCGTGAACCCTGAGAGAGGTGCCTAGGATGAGAAGGAGGTCGGGTGAAAGTCCGAGGTCGTGTGTGATAATGGGAGAAATGAGGTGGGCGCTCGGGTGTTCCTCGCCGTAGAGCACAATGTCCGGTCTCAATTTACCCACACCCAGCGCTCTCTTGCCCCTTTCCTGTCTTGCAGCGGTCGCTCCGGCGCAGTATGGGCATTCGGGCTGCCGGCCAGACATGGTTTCGTAGGCCCTTCCATCTTCGTCCCAGTCGCAAACCTTTCCGCAAAGGAAGCAACGTAGAGACTCCAGAGACCCGTGCAGAAAGACACACTCCACGCCGTTGGGCTTTCGGTCAAGTCGCGGTTGGCTTTGAGACTCTGCCGAAGAAGTGACGCCAGCCAATTCGCTTCCCTCAGCACTGCCAACTGCCTCCGTTTCGTCTGCTTCTTTCTTCTCTTCCGGCTCAGGTGCGGCTGAGGCGGTTTCGCTGCCGGTCGAGGAGGTCGCTGATGCTGTCGTAGCCAACACCGCTCCGACAGACTTTCTCGAAAAACGGCCTCTGTGTCCCGGACCTTCCTGAAGTGATGTCGATAAGCCAACCTTTTCTTCAATCTGGTCAATGTTTTGGGTGTAGCAGCGGACCAGTTTTCCACGGTTGCGGAGGTGACCTATGAAGTGATGTGACGCTGTCGGTGCAACGTCCTTCACCTTTTGACGAAGAGTGGTGGCAAATGTGTAGAAGACTGATGTTCGCAGCGGATCGGCCCAGATTGAGGCGTCGAACAAATCCCGGCCTTTGATGTTGGGTAATGTTGACTTGCTGAATTGAGATGACGGAGGGGTTTCGTCGGTTTCGGAGGACGTCGCGCTGCTCGCAACACTCGATTCTTGTCCGCTCGCTGATGACTCTTCCTCAAAGGGGTCGAATAAGACAGGTGGAGGCGAAGATAGCGGGGATGAGCTGAAAGCCAGCCCTGGCTGGCCGAGATTTGATGGTGCGACACCGCCGCTTCGGCGCGTTGGCGTTTGCGGGAATATACTAGGTGGTGAGGATAGAGGTGAAGAACTGAAGAAAAACCTAGTGGTCTTAGGCGTGACGTGACTTGCAGCCTGTGGCATCGGTCTTGGGTCTGGGTCAGGCGTCTCATGAACTTCCCCAGGCTGCAACGCTGCCCTGGAACGAGTTCGTTTTGGCTCGATTGGTATCAAAGTGGATGCATGGTTGCATTCCTCTGCCCGTACGGTATCCAAAGGAGACGTCAGTAAAGACCTCTTTCGCAGCACGGCAGAGCGCGCCTGATAAGCGTTGGCTCTTGACCGAGCGTCTGGGCTTGCAGAACGGCCACGCCTTCGCAAAATGCGGCGGGCAGATCTTTCGTCTTCAGGTGAGCCAGTTTGCGTATCGGTTAAACTCGAATGCAAAGCTGTACATGGACCTTTCTGGGGGCTCTTGACAGGAGGCAGGGACGTGGCTCTCCTGGTGGATCGAGTCGACCTGGTCGTGACTTCTTCCGTACGTCCGTTGTCGGATTTTTTTGTGTCACCATGCTCGTTTGCGGTATTACCGTCCACCGTTGATTCCCTTGACCTCGCTCTCGTGATCGGACCGTTGGCTCTGGCGTCAACTGGGTGAGAGGTCAGTGAGTCTGACCCAGTTGACCGAAGACTCTTGGCCTCTTCGGAGCCGGACGCGTTTTGTTCTTCAGTAGCCTGAGAGTCGTCGCTGAGGCAGATGCCAGAATCCTCAAAGGACAGCCTCCGCCGCTTTGTGGGTGGTTCTCGCTCGTCGCGGTTCGTATTGAGCGATGCAGGGCATCTCGGTTCCAATACATGCTCCCGGCTCGCGGCGTCGAACTGAGCCTGGATCAAGGAGTAGAGTCCATTCTCACTGCGGAAGTCCTATACAGCCATTAACACGAGTTCCAAGGGTAGAGACGCCACGAGTGCTCACGGGAATGCCAGAGTTGGTACTGATGCCAGCGCCGGTAATGACGACAACCTTGCGGGCTTTGAGAAGAGACTCGGCGATGGCTTGGAGAAGGGCATCCTCGGCGGGGGTGACTTGGGTGGTAGGCATTCTGGGCGCGTCCTAAATTCGGCCCATTGGACTGGTTCCGTGCGAAGTGTCGATTGACAACCACTGGCTCCCCAACGTGGGTTTCGTGGCGCGTGTTGGCAATGGTCCGCAATCTGGTGTTTGTAAACGCGAGGGTCGACGTGCGGGCAGTGGCTGCGATTGGACCTCGCCAAGGACAGAGAATCCAAGGGACCCTTTTTGCCGCGATGCGTCTCTACACGAGCGCGTTGGTCGGAGGGTGGCGGGTGTCTGCGACCGCAGCCCTTGCTTCCCAATCGAGAAGACGGTCGAGAAGATGAGGACACGCTTTTTTTCCTTCAGAGCTTGGCCGCGAGCTGGTCGCAGACAGCTTCTGGGTTTGTCGAGGTTGGAAAACTGCTAGTCATACGGTTGATGTTGGAACTTCGTTGTCGGTATGCGACACGTAGGTGAAGGAGGTTGGAGGTGGTCCAGACGCAGGCGCAAACGCGGTAGGCCGAAACCAGCAGACCAGGGTTCGCGCTGCCAGGGTCCGGTCAACCAAGCTCGCAGTCAGGTCAATTCGGAACAGGTAAAGCGCAAAGGTCCTACCTAGGTCACAATGGCTCCCTGGGGTATTGCCTGACAGGTCGAGTTGGGGTTGAGAGGCCAAGAATGGTGGCTTGAAGCTGTGGCAAGGCGACGGAAGGTTCAAGGCCTAACTAAGCTTGATGTTGAACAGACGCGTCTCAGAAGGTGCTCGGGAGGCCCAAAGCTCGAAAGCTTGACGAAAGGGACGATAAATGTGCGGCCGTTGAGTATTGAGTACGAGGGGAAATACAAGCGATGCGTTTGACCGAAGCAAAATACAGTGGCGCCGTGATCAACAGTGAGATTGGTAATTGGCGATGTCGACGGAAGGTTGTTAGAGGCTCCTTCCTTGAGCACCGGATGTTGTTGTTGAACCGCGACTGCCCCCCACTTCTGATGGTCGATAACGATAGCGGCAGCGACAACACGGTCCGATAAGGAACCTGAAGGAAGACAAGGATCAAACATCACAGTGCGATTCTTTAGTATTCGAACATGGCTCTGGAGCTCTCGGAGTGGAGAGAATTGGAGATGAGACGCGAGAAGAAACACAGTGCCAACCAAGGCTTCTGGCAGCCCCAACCAAGTGACGTAAATTTTCGTTGCGGCTACCTAGGTGTTTCCGGCGCTGAATGAAGCGTTTGAGACGTTTCCAGCTTGTCATATTCCCACTTCTTCAGAAATCGTTAAACCTAACGACATATGTGCGCTTCTCTCTTCACAACAACTCGAAATCAAGTTGAGGAGGGGACGGCCATCATGACGCACCTGTCATCACCGACGCTTGGTTCATGATGGCCTGACCACAGGCAGGCACAGGCACAGGCACAGGCGATGATGGATGGCTGGCGACTGTCATGTCATCGCTCAGGCAGGCGTCCGACCCCTCTCCAAACCTTCAATTCGCACACTCACACTCATCGAAGTCCGTCGTCGCCATTAACTACGCCTGGGGGTTCATGTGAACATAGCAGAAAGAGACTTTTGGGCGCAGCATCCTGCTCTAGGTATCGGACTACCTAGTAACCATACATAAGCTTCACCGAGCTTCTGTTTCCCCCAGTCACTTTGACCTCTTGCGGCTCGGCCATGAAAGACAACAACAGGTAGTGAACAACCCCTGGCGGCGGCTTTTTTGCCAATACCGAACTTGATGTGTGCTGCGTTGGAGCTCCCGCTCCCGACTGCCAAGTACCGTCTCCGGAGTACCTACCGCCGCAACAGATCCAACGGCTTTGCCCAACTACAAGGCTGTCTGCATCTTCAGTCTAAGCCGCCTTCTGGAACGCCACGCTTGGATAGCGGGGAAGCAAGTCAGCTGCCGGAACGAACCCATCATCATAAATGCGCAAACCCGTTGACTTGCGCAGGCCAAGACATCCGCGGCATGAGATGAAGCCGACGGCAACTTGGGACGCACTCTGCTGCTATCTTGACAGGCAGATGAAGAAAAACCATGGAACCAACCACGCCGCCGCAGGGATCCTCCCTCCCCTGACGATTTGCTAGGTATTCCACGGTTCCCCTCTGTCCCCTGCCGATTTTAAAATCGTCTGAACTCGCCGTGTCCCACACCCGCTTCGGCCAGTACCGGCGCATCTATCGTCGTCAGTCGTCACTGAGACGACGCCGTTTGATCCGTCTTACATACACTCCCCTGCGTCTGGCCCCTTCACGGTCGCCCGTTGGCCCGTTGTATTTGACGTCAACCTGGAGCCGGGACCTCTCTGCCCATGAACACCCTAGTCCGAGGGTTGCTTTCCATAGCTGGCACTTGGTAGTAGAGTACTTAGTAGTTTAGATATTGATATCTGTGTCCTTGTTCGGGCATTCTCGTCAAGAGCGCCCGGTCGTGAGGTTCCTCTCAAAACCATGATTCGTCCCGTTATCGAAGCCAAAGGCAACGCCGCACCAGCCTGAGACTGCTGCCAAGAGCACATTAGGCGCCGTTGATCGGTGTATCCCATAAAACCCCCGGAACCTAGTAGGCAGTCAAGCCTATGGTTCGAGATGCGTCTATAAGATGACAATGTCGTCCCTGTCCTTCGCTGCCTATTAGTGCTATATCCACGCTGCCAAGTTTATGAACTGCACCCTTTGTTTCCCAATCATTCACACTCATTTTCACTCTTTTCTCCTTCTCCGGGCTGGCCCAACTTTGACAATTCCATCATGCACTACTCCAAGTCGCTCACTCTCCTCTCGCTCCTCGCTGGGGCATTTGGCCAATCATGTAATCTCCAGTTTGACGCCCGGGTCCCGGTCGGGACTGAGGTGGAGGAATTCGACGTCGCCAATACTCTGTTTAATTCCAGAAGCGTGATAGGCGCAGGCTTGATCTTCAGCAAGGTCCTCCAAGTATCCAACGAAGCGAGTTCGCCCTTTGATGGCAACGACAACGTCGCCCTCGCGGTCGCCATCAAGTAAGACAAGATTGCTTAGCTCAGCGCTTTTCTCGACCAGCTGACCCCTTCTTCCAGTGACCAGTCCATCTTCAACGGCCAGACGAGCCTCCGACGTTCCGAGCTGATTCCGTCCAGCAACGTCGGAACCGATGCATCCACTCTCGGGGTCAAGACTCTCCATTTCAGTGTTCAAAAGGATGCCCAGCGGCCCCTAAACCTCTCGCACGAATACCAGTTGGCGTTTCTTGAGAGCAATGACTTCCTCACCAACCAATTCGTACTCAAGACCGGAACCATACTGGGTGGTGCCGTCAACGCCGACCCGGATACCCTGACGCTTTTCGGCAACGTCAACACCAAGCCGGCGCCCCCCGTCCTTTTCAGCACTCCCTTCGCTGAAGATACCATCCACAACTTCGCCATCGCCATGGATTTCAACGCAAAGTAAGGCTTCTATTCTCACAATGACTTATCCAGCTCACGACACTGACATTGATATCTTCGCCAGTGCCGTCCAGGTCTACTACTCTACCGACAACAACGATTTGGAGGCACAGGGCGTCGCCCAATCCAACATCCTTGCCGGTCAGGGGCTGTATCATTTCGGTCTTTTAAAGAAGCCCGTCGGTGCCGTGGGCGACATAACCCGGAACGGTTTCCAGCCCTTGGGTATCGACGAGGCTGTCCTCTACAGCGGTATCTTCCAGGAAGAGAGCGCCGACGGCTGCATCAGCCTGGAACCTTGAATGACACACACTTCTTCAGATGACGGCCATTACAGACTCTTGCGGGGCGAGGGCTTTTACTCTGCACATAGTCATGGAAGAGAACAGTAATGTAAATAAGAGTTCTGTAAATCATAATATTACTTCGCCGATGGTGCTTTTCAACCCCATTTTGATTTGAAACGAAATCATTGGTCTCAAGGGCGAGGAGGAACCCTGCTGCAATATATGATTGCTTGGTGCAAAGGGCGGTGATGTTTCTGATAGTGTGTCTGTCTATGGCGAGGTTGGCCACGACAGTGAAGTGGGCGAAGGGTGCTACCCCTGCGGTGTTGTGTTCTGTCAACGCCACAGGACGTAGTTTTTGGTGGTAAGAACCACTACCTCAATTTGCCCCATATTTCAACAGAAAATATGTTGAAATCACGGGGTATTTGACCAAATGGGTGACAAAGTCGCCAGTGTATAGTGCTGCCTGAGGAATAGGATTGGTCTCAGTGGAGGCGCGGCATCCCAAAACTTCATTGCATAGAGATTATTAGTCAGATTATCACACAAGTGATGAACGATTGTTATGATAAGGTGGGTATTATATTAGAACATGCAGTGTTGTTTCGTAAGGGCATTCTCAACTTCACAAGAGTTGAAATAGAGCATAAGCCGTTCAAGAGTGGAAGCCAGCAGGCCTACCGGCTTTTACAACGATGATGCGCCGCCTCAAGCCTCCTGGTGGCTCACGACGGCGGTAAGCTTCTCTTGGCGGTTGGCGACCTCCTCCAGCTGCGGACGCAGGGAGTCAGCGGCCTCTTGCGAGAAGTGGCGAGCACCAACGCGGTGCTCGAACAGCAAGTCGAGCTCCGAGTACGTGAGCCCGAAAGGTTCCGGAAGGCGGAAGAATGTCCAAGTCAGGAACAACACCGTGATTCCGGCCCAGAAGAAGCCACCTCTTGCACCCCAGTTCCAGTCATTCTTGCCGACAATCTTGGGCTGGATGGCGTTGACGATGAAGCCCCCCGAGTTGTAGAACGCGCGAGAGAGAGCAACGGTCTTGACACGAAGGCGAGTAGACGGTACTTCGGCGACGAGGGTGTAGCACGAGGGACCGACGCTGAGCTGGAACGCGAACAGCATGACGATGATGAGGGCTCCCACGGCCCACGACCTTGCATTAAGGCCGGCCTCATCTTGGGGAATGCCGATGCAACCGATGATAACCAGGACCACAAACATGGTCGAAAGGCCGGCCAGGTACAGCGTGCGACGGCCGACGTGCGTCATGATGTACCAGGCAATGAGGCAGCCTATGAGGCCGATGCAGTTCTGCACCAGGCTCATGGTGAAGCCGTTCTCGGAGCTGAGACCCGCGTTGATCATGAACACTGTAGTACAGTTAGACTAACCAAATAAGCGTTTATTGGCGTGTTACTGACTTGTCCCGTAGCCCATGAAGGGTACTCCACAGAAGGACTGCGTCATCCAGACCATGCAGGCGATCTCGGTGCGGCGGAGGTCGACGCCGCGGAAGCAGTCCCAGTAGTGCGCGCCGGAGCTGACCTCAATCTCGAACTGGTTCGTTACGCGCATCATCTCGATGTGGGCGTCAAGGTCAAACTCGATGTCGTCCTTGGGAGAGGTCAGGCTGCGGACGGATTCCTTAGCCTCCTCAAGGCGGTTCTTGCGGACGAGCCACCAGGGACTCTCGGGGGCCAAGAGCGTGCCGATGATGATCGGGATCGGCCATACCCATTGAATAGCGAAAGCTGACTAAGGTGTTAGTTTGGCACGTATTGAACCAAGTAATCTCTCGCGAAGTGCTTCATGATGCCTAGGCTCTGGAGGTGAACAGTCATGTGTTTCCACCGGTCCCCCGGGACCATTGGTTGGGCTGCACGTGACTTGATACGTGACTAACCACATCCTCAACACCACGAAACTCATCGTGACATTATCACAGGGGTTCACTCACGGATACGGTATCCCCATTCGCCATCAAGCTTCAGCAGTCCACGAAGCATGCCGCTGCTGATCAGCTGACCAATAACCCAACACATGTTGCTGTGAATGTCAGCTGCTGAGGGCTCCGCATTACGCAATCCTACTACTCACACCCACGAGGTCACGTAGCCTCTCAGAGACATGGGACAAATGTCAGCCGCGTAGGTGACAGCAAGCGTCTGAAATATACCCCATGGAATCCCTTGAATTAAATTACCAGCCAGAAACATGGGCAGGCCGTTGGAGAAGAAGGGGATGAAGACGGCGGCGATCATGACAACCATGGAGACAATCATGGTCTTCTTGTAGCCGATCCATTCGGTAATGAAGCCATTGATAATGAGGCCGATGATGGAACCGACCTGGGTACCGTTATTGATGATGGTCTGCCAGCGAGCGGAGACCAGTGGGTCTCCATCCACATCGACCTCGTCGCCGTATCTCTTCATGAATGCCGGGTAAACGAAGAAGTTGCTCATCAAGTTGGTGTCGTAACCCTGGAAGTCAGTCAGCGCAGTTGGGAGACAGAACCGGGTACGCGAGAGACACCATACCTCCATGATGATGGCGAGGGAGATGATGAACGAGAACAGGATGGCCTTGGGCCAGAAACGAAACGAGTCCCTGACGCTCATCTGGCGCTCGTTCTGCATGGCCGTGATGGTCTCGCCCTGGTCATTGTTGTGGCTGACGGTTGGAACCGTTTCCACGCCCACAACCTTGTCCTGCGCCATTTTAAAGAGAGTCTCGGGAGGGATATAGCCAAAAGAAGCAAACAACTACGGTCAAGGTTATTCCCACATTTCCTGGGCATCAACGGGGCACAAGGCCGACTTTATAGAAAGATGAAGGCGGGGGTAAAGAGATTCACTACCCCTGTAGCCTGACGAGAACCTCGAATGAGGACAAGCAATTCTTCTGGTATGACTTACCGAGGCAAAGCGGAGAACCCATTATACTATCACTCGCAGTCCCGAAGGGGCGGGCGGGGGGGGGCAACCATGACATTGCAGCAACGACACGTTTTGAGAACCAACGCCGGACGCACATCAAGTCAGACAAACTTTGTGAGGGTCCCATGGGGAAATCTCCAGGTCCTGGGACGATGATCGGTCCAGACTTCTGGGGGACCGAGGAGACTCGGTCATTCGTCCGGCGATTGTGGGTGACACAGTACAAATGGGGGAGGCAGGGGTTAAGGGTAGTATTCCGCCCCTTTTCCGCCGCTTTCCCCAATCTGTCGTCAACGACCGGACAGGCGAGGGAGGGGCCCGCGTGGCCCCCGTTCGAATCCTTTTGATTTACGATACTGTACGAATAGTTCATGCCGGCAGTACATGGCACGAAACAACGGCGAGATTAGGACGACTGAGGGAATATACCCCAACCCTGCCAATATCAACGAAGAGCCGCTGGTCCAGGACAACACAAGATCGATCCCGGCCATACTGGAAGCAGTACTCATGCTTTTCTTCAACCTTAACACACAAGAGACCGCTACCAAGAAACGCCAATGGGCCCCAGAATCGTCAATCAGACTTGTCGCAGACATTCGCAAGAGGGTAGCAGAGACTGTCAGCCCGCTGCCTAACTTCAGCTCACCGTCTCTCAACCGTGCGTGGCCTTTGGTCCAGGGTGCGTGTCCTGGCCTTCGATTAAGCAAGACCAATGTATGCGCTACGCCAGAGTGTCCCTGGACAGACCAATTCAGCTCAAGCCAACACCAACCTTTCGATCTACGATACTGTAACTCATGCCGGGAATACATGAAACAGAACAATGGCAAGATCAGGACGACTGAAGGAATAGCAAACGGCAGGTTCTGTTCAACTAAAACCACCCCCACTCCATCAACACGGAATGGATTGCCCAGGGAATGCACCGCTGTATCTGTCACAATCCAGCATGCGCCATCAAGATCCCCGAAAACGCCACGCTTTATGGTATACAGAGAGGTATCCGGTGCCAGCGGTGTTACAACTGGCGGAGTTGGTTTAACGAGGAATACCGAAGACCCGGACCTAACGACGAAGGGGTTGATACCACGGTCACGACATGTTCTATATGTGACAAGGAAAACCAGCTCGTTGACTGTTGCGAATCAAGCGACCCAACAGACCGAATGCCCAACGGATTCGTACGTTGGAAGCCCATGTGTCGTGAATGTTACACCAACCAATGCTGCTTTGGGCCAGTCTACCAGCCTGGAAACGCAGTTGACAACACGGTTGCAGCTGGCGCCAGTGCCAAATGTCAGTACAAAAAGTCTCGTGTCAACATTTCGGATCTCATGGAGTATCCAGCAGAGGCACTTTGGCTGTGCATGGCTTGCGACTGGAGCCGCACTACCTTTGGCGTTGACTTCCCAGAGGCTGCTAGATTGGATCTTGCCGGAAACCCTTGGCCAATCCCTCCCGGACCTGTTCCTGGACGCACCAGCACAACCTCCTGCGCCGAGTGTTGGTACTATGCACATGGTACCGCTGGACCAGAAATCCTGACGAGAAAACGGGCGGGTTTTTATGTGGACGTTGCGGCGGCTACAGGTGTGCCAACAAGGCCTGTACAAGGCACCCTGGGGAAAGCGGGCCAGATACCATCGACGGCCTTGGTCCATTCTGCGAGCACTGTTGTTCTGTGGCTCGACCACGCAAGTACACCGCCCAGAGTTTCCCGCGACAACAAGACGGCGAAATTTATTTCACGGGAGACAGAGACTCCTATGTCAGTCTGGGAAGATCCGGGAACAACCACACCAGGTGCCAAGTCGAGGATTGGAGCAGCACCATCCAAGATGGATCCATCATCCTGATGTGCGCTGACTCCAAGTTCCGCTGCATGGCCTGCAGGGGTTTCTGGACGAAGAACGGATTCGACAGGAGTTTCTCATGCCAGATCTGCCACCAAGAGATTGGCTCGCACTCTAGCCCATGCTTCGTGCTTAAAAACCAAGCAGTCTGCAAAGCATGCTGCCTCCATTAGAACAAGCATGGCGAGTTTCGAATTATCCGAATCTGCGGAAACCCTGAGTGCGGATTCGACATTGGCGTCAGGGCGATGAAAACCCGAAAACTCGAGGGCGACGAGTTCTGTGTCGCATGTTTTGACCACTGGATTGAGCACCTAGTGCCCGGGAATGCGCCAATCCTGAGTGCAGGGAACTCATCAACGCCAAGGTAGACAAGAACCGGTTCATTGGAGGGGATGAGTGGTGCGAGAAGTGTTTCGATCACTTGATGATCCTTGCCGTCCTACCTAGTGAACGGAGAGAAGAAGCACTTGACTGTCTGTGAGCCGGACAAGGCTCTGGTCATTGAAGGAGAGGAGCTATGCGTGGAGTGTTTTAATCACTGGCCCTCTAGTCTCATACCCTTAAGCTTAGCCCGTTCTCTGACACATCAAGAGGCTGCATTCCCTATACTATTTCAGCTACAAGCCATACATCCTATCTCAACCACAACCCAGGAAACGTTCTCCGTACTAGTTCAGCTACAAGCTATTGATGATTCTACATTACTTTTCAGCCGCTTTTCCCGATCTGTCGTCAATCACTGGACAGACAAGGGGCCCGCGTGGCCCCTGGTCGAAGTCAACTGGGCCGGGCAGCACAGTGTGGTGAAATTCACTCACCTAACCCCCCCCTGGCCCCTGTCCTCTCCTCTCTGCCACAGAGATTACCTAGTCTTGTTTAGCGCCTTTTATCTTTATCTTTGCTGCAGTACGGCTTCTAACTAGCCTAATCTGTTCCCATCTTTTTCTTTATTTGCACAGACTAAAGCGCCCCTCGGTCTTCAGTCCGAGGCATGTCTGACGGGACCCCCTCAGCATGCGGAAACCTTCGGCTTGTGCTGCGTGCCGGTACATTACCTCTTTTCCCTTTCTGGTTCCTTTTGTTCGCGCTGCGAGTCAATCGATAACCTGACACAATTCTTTGCAGGGCCCGCCGGCGCAAATGCCAAACCCGGGACGGCCTAGCCGACTGCATATATTGTAGCGAGAGAGGGATCAAATGCGACCAGAGGCCACCGGAAGGCGGCTACTATGAACAGCGTGAGAATCAACGTAAACAGCGTCAGGAAGAGCAAGTCCGATCAGGGGGCCCGTCGCTGGATCAGGGACACGCGAGTGCGTCGTCGCCCGGATGTCACACCGGTGGCTGGTGTGCCCGATGTGAGACCGCTCCGCATGCCGCGCTACCCAGCCTGCCGGTCCGTCTGGACCTGGTGAGACTCTACTTCGACTACATCCATGACCAGTTCCACTCCCTCTTCCATCGGCCGAGCTTCATAGAGGATGCACTCGGCGACCGGGTCCCACACGGGATTCTATACGGCATCTGTGCCCTGTCGGCGAGGTATGTCTTCCTACGAAGCTGCCAAGGCTGGTGGGTATTTTGCGCGAGACACCGCCGGCTAACTCAATTCTAGGTTCTCCACAGACCCAGCTCTGGCAGACGTTGACCCTCGAGACCGAGCACAGGGGTACTTGCAAGCTGCCGAGGGGTTCGTGAACCTCCGCGACGTGTCACTGACTACGATACAGCTGTGCGTGCTGATAGGAGCTGCCTGGACTGCCGAAGGCAATGGGGAGGCAGAGAACATATATTACGGTGTCGCATGTAGAGCCGCTCTGCTGCTGGATCTCCCCAACAGGCCAGTAACCATGTTGCTGGAACGGGAGATCAACATACGGGGTAAGCCCGGGTCACCCTCTTCCGCCGTGCCAAGTTAAGCATCTGCAAAGCTTGCATCTGCAAGGCACACGAACCAAACTGACTGGTCCCTTGCGCAGTCTGGTGGTCACTTTGCATGATTGACGTCTGGTCGTCCACCGCGGTGAAACTACCGAAGCTGCTGCCGGCGAGATCCGACATCCCTCTGCCGATGGACGATCTGCCATTCCTCTCGTTGGACCGCAGCGGTGCATCCGGGGCCACCATGGGCGCGAATGCGACGCTGTCGAGCCAGAGCTCCCAGCACCTCTCGCAGATGGTGCGGCTCAACCGGATCCTGCTCGACATCAACGACTTCAACCAGAGGTGCGTGGCCGAGAACCCGGACTGGGACACCCTCGGGCACGGCGTCGACGCGCTCCACGCGAGGATGGAGGGCTGGCTCGCCGCGCTTCCGGAGAACATGCGCGATACCCCCGAGAACTTTGCGTGGTTCGCGGCCCGCGGCCTCGGAAGGACGTTCGCGGCCGTGTACCTGGGGTATTACCACTTTGGCCAGCTCCTGTACTACCAGTTCCTGTACGGCGCGGGCACGACGACGGCCATCAACCCCACGGCGTCCGTGTCAGTCGCCCGTCGGGACACGTACGCGACCCGATGCAAGGAGCACGCGGCCAGGCTGTGCGATATGGTCTACCGCACGCAGACGACGGCGGGGGCGGACGTGAGGTACACGATGGCAGCGCATGTGTTGGTGATTGCGTCGACGGTGCAGATCCACACGCTCTTGCTCAGCGGCGACGAGTCGGACATCGGCTTGGCGAGACGGCGTCTCGAGAGGAACTTTGAGCTGCTTCTGCAGCTGCGGTGTTACTGGCCGACGGTCGACCGGGCCATCAGCCGGCTCAGGGCTTTCCACGAGACGGCGCGGACCAGCATCGACACAAGCTTTGTGCTGGACCGCTGGATGCTGCGGTTCCTGGTTGAATTTGCGGAGCCGATGGAGGAGAAGGAGGCCGGAACAGGCCGGCGCGGGGGAGGTGACGAGATGGAGTCGTTGTGGGCGATGGAGGGGCTCCGGTGAGGGGGTGGGTAATGCGGTGAAAACTGGGGGAACCAAACTTGGGCTCTTGGCCCGCTGTAGGAGGCAAACCCCAGTCGAATCGAGTGGGTTCGAGAGGCTGATAAGTTTCTTTCCTTGCATGTGACAAGTTTGCCCGGCCGGCAGAGACCAGACAGGTCTGAATGTAAGCCGGTTATCTTCGTGGCATGGATTGCCAGTCGGATCCTGTCCCGAGAATTACACCGGCCAGTCAACGATATCTTGTCCAAGCACAATAAATGGCTTATGGTCGTCTGCTGGTACCTTTGTTCGCCCCTTGTACCCGGCACTTTGACATCTGTCCAACAACAGGTTTCCTCTTGACATGATCAAGTCTATCTGTGCCTCTTTTGGTATTTTACTGCCAAGATTGTGAGATCCCGAGTCCAATGTTCACATAAGCAGCCGACTCCGGATGGGACTGCACGAGTCGGTTACGTTGATGCGGAGAAGGGCGGGACAGGGCGGCGGGAAACTCAACGACTTTTCCGCCCCCTGTCATGCGACCTCACCGTCTGATTCTGCCCCTCTGCCCCTCACTTGGCAACGGGCATTGTGTTAATTAGCTGAGAAGGAAGAGACGACACGATATCTGCAGCAGACTTGGAAAGTCGCGATGAGGGGCTGGGGAGATCTGTTATACCACTTTTCTAACCGACCCGGACGGTATAAGAGTCGGGGCCCAGCAGTGTTGATTCCCTCCCCAAAAGGCAAACGTCGAAACAGGATTCATCGCTGTTTCTGCAACTGTGAGAAAAGAATCCAACAAGATGGTTTACAGATCACTGAGCTTTGTGGCCGCGATCGCATCCGCAGGGCGGGTGGCGGCTCTCAGCAACGGCTTAGCCACCACGCCCCCAATGGGCTGGGTAAGTCATGACAGCCTCTCTGCCGATGTCACGGTCGCTGTCAAATCTTTACAGTTCCGCAGACTGACGTGTACAAGAACAACTGGAACGCCTTCGCGTGCGACGTCTCGGAGGATCTCATCCTCGGCACCTCAGAGCGCGTGGTCAGCCTGGGTCTGCGCGACCTGGGATACGACCATGTCGTGCTGGACGACTGCTGGCAGGATGAGAACGGCCGCGACGCCCAGGGCAAGATCCATCCGAACCTTGCAAAGTTTCCCAATGGCTTGAAGTACGTGTCAGACCAGTTGCACGCTCGGGGGCTCAAGTACGGCATGTACTCCAGTGCCGGCGAGATGACGTGTGCGAGATTCGGTGAGTTATCCCGATAGACACTCGCTACTTGGCGTTTACCCTCATAACGAGCAGAAAGACGAGAAAGTACTGACATCCCTCAGCCGGCTCGCTGGACCATGAAAAGGAGGACGCCGAAAACTTCGCCTCTTGGGGCGTCGACTTCCTCAAGTACGACAACTGCTACCACATGGGCCGCATGGGCACGCCCAAGATCTCCTTTGACAGGTTCAAGGTCATGGCCGACGCGTTGAATGCGACGGGGCGACCTATCGCCCTCAACCTCTGCAATTGGGGTGAAGACTACGTCCACACGGTACGCGTCTACCCATCTCCGTCTCCCACACCTCTACTATGGGACGCCTGAACTGACAAACCTAGTGGGGAATGTCCATCGCCCACGCCTGGCGTATGTCGGGCGACATCTACGACTCCTTTACCCGCCCCGATGACCTGTGCAGTTGCACCACTGCTGCGGACCCCTTCTGCGTCGCCCCGGGAACCCACTGCTCGGTGCTGTTCATCCTCAACCGCGTCGCTGCCTTCGCCGATCGCAGCATCCCCGGTGGTTGGAACGACCTCGACATGCTCGAGGTCGGCCAGGGCGGCATGACGGACGAGGAGTACAAAGCGCACTTCGCCCTCTGGGCCGCCCTCAAGTCCCCTCTGATGCTCGGCAACGACCTGCGGGACATGCCCGCCGAGGCGCTGAGCATCGTCAACAACCCGGCCATCATCGCCCTCAGCCAGGACCCGCACGGCCGCAGCGCGCTGCGGGTGCGGAGGGATGTCGGCGGAGAGTTGACGCCGGACGAGTACGGCGTCGCGGAGACGCAGGTGTGGAGCGGGCGGTTGGAGAACGGCGACCAGGTCGTCATCTTCCTCAACGCGGCGGGCGCCGAAGTCGAGATGGAGTCGTCGCTGGCCGAGATCTTCGTGTCGGACGGCCCCGGCGGCGCGGCGCCGCAGGTCAAGTCCAAGTGGTCTGTCCACGACCTCTGGGCCGACAGGATGTCGACGGAGACGGCCGTGTCGCTGTTCGCTGCCAACAGCCACGAGTCGAGGGTCAAGATCCTCCAGGAGGCTAACTGGTACAACGCCACGGAGATACCGTACGCCGTTGGCTTGGAGAATGAGGATCCGAGGCTGTTTGGCAAGAAGATTGGCGAGGTCGAGGCCAAGGGCGTGTTGAAGACCAAAGTCCCTAGCCACGCGGCCAAGGTCTTCCGCTTGAGGAGAATTGCGACGCCCGGTGATGGTTTCAAAGCAAAGAGCCACGACCGCACGCGAAGGGCTGTCAAGGAGGAGCTGTGAATGAGCGTACCGCTGTTTGGTAGCAGAACGCAAACCTATGTTAATACGAAGGTATCAAGACCAGTGAAAGGGTGTCAAGGATATCGAAGAAACCACGGGTATTATGAGAAGGATTGACTGGGAACGGTGCTGCATGATTGACGAGTCTATGGCATCAAAGATTGGATGATATCGATAGGGGTTAACTGAAGATACAATACCGTGGCCATGATAGAGGCCATGAGCACGATCATTTTCCATTAGCGTCTACAAACAACATATCAGGCAATCCCGTTCTTGTCGGCGCATAGCAGACATAACGATAATGCAAAGACAGCTGCTATCTCTTTCCACTTGTAATATACTACTCCGACAGGCGCATATACAGCAACAGCAACAGCAAGAATGCAAAAGAGCCCAAACCGCAGTTACGGAATCGTCGTTCATAGCCCGTGGAATTCGCTCCAAACACACATAAACTATCTGGAAGTCACTTTAGCTTAGTCAACTCCAAGGTTCATGGCGTCGAGGACAGCAGTCCTAGGCTAGGTATAATAGCGCCGGATCTGCGTCTCATCAGATAGCCTTCATAGCTCATCGATGTCGGGCTCGGACCGACACGGAGTGTTCCAACACAGGACTCACGGCTCCGCTGCCGCGAGACAAGAAGCTCGATACGCCCAAACCGCCTCCCAAGCCAACATCGAGGTATCCGAAGACAAATGCCCGATCATACGAGACGGCAAAACCTGCGCGACTCTCGCCGCCTCAAAGGGGGAGGCTTGTCCCAAGCGCGCGCCACCGATCGAGCCTGACGACGGAACCAAACTCACCCTGTAACCTCGCGGCCCACCAGATCACCGAGGCCAGCGTCCAGATCGAAGAAGGAAGACGCGAGCGCAAGCACAGCCAGGCTGAGAGAGCACGAGTTCTGCCAAGATATCCACCGACGAATCTTCTCGTCCCTGGCCCAGCTTGACCGAGAGGCTCGCCGTGGGACAGGACTCGAGCTCTTTCACCCCCCCTCTGGACAAAAGAACATCAGACCTCGGCTATCCGATCATGCGGTGTCTTAGACGAAGTGCCCCTGAACGGCTCTTGTCCTCGTGGTCCGGACAGCTTCCCTGTCCGGGGCCTCGAAAGGGACCAGATGAACAGGCGCCCACCTATCGCTGCGATGGAGACCGGCAGGCGCACTCCTCAGGCATCGAATACCCCTGGTGATAGAAGCCGTCGATCGGCTGGTGACCATGGGAGGACCAGAGTCAGATTGACATCACAAGGACAGAGCGTCTATGGCCATGAAACGCGCGAGGAAGAGAATTGAGTGCCGGCTACGTTCATGATTAGTAGTCACAATGAAGTTTCATCGATATACCATCGTTAATTCTTTCCTATCTAGAAGGATCTGGGACACTACCGAAGCCCTTAATCTACATCAATATCATTGTCCGCACAACGGCACAAGTCTTGATTGCATGCTACCACAAGACTTAAGTGGTGGCGCCAGGTGTTGAGAGCTTCGCCTCCGCCTGCAAACTGCCAGACGCCGCCCTTCGATATTCAAGATTGCATCGCCAAATGGAACGAAGAGATTGGAGGTGATCACTCTGATGGAAGCGCAAGAACATGCAAGAGGCGCGCGAGGATTGTCAAAAGGGGATGTCTGCAGCGCGATCCTCCTAATACGACCCTACCGGTATCTGTCTCCTTCCGGCCCCCGAGTTCGACGAGAATAAACAACGACTTGAGCGCTGTCTTGGATCTAACCCCCATGTTGACAACAATTTCTCGGGCACGTCCGTACGAAAGAAAAGGAGGGACTCAGTAAAGAAGAAACCAGGGGGGGGAGGAGGGCGTATTCGGCCATCACCGCGAGCGCGCACAGCAGACGCCTCAGTCCTCTCCCCTCCCCCCCCTTCGGGGCTTGGATCTTGGATGACAACGAGGGGCTGGGCCAATGAAGGACCTTCACGAGCGAGACCTGCATGGGGGAGGGGGGTTTCGTTCTTGTTTTTTTGGTGGCATGTCTGGCCGAGAGATTGGGTGGCAGCGCGCCGCGGGCGAGGAGCGCCAGCCACTGTTGGCCATGCCCGTTTCCTCTGCCCGCCGACAGAGAGAGACAGGGAGGGAAAAGAGACGTTTTCGCGACGGTGAACAGTAGTAGTGTTACCCTCGTGTGTATAAATGGTGCGAGGCGCGATTGTGAGCCGCGAAAGAGGTTGTGCAGTTTTGGATTGAGTGGCGGGGCCTCCTCGCAGGCGATGTCGTCAGACTCGTATCTTCCCTTTCGAGGAGAATTTTCCCCCTCCCCTCCCCTCCCCCGTCCCGTCTCAGCCGACTGCCTGGGACCGTCCCATCCGCTGCGCAGAGTTCAGTTAGGTATCCCCATCGAAGGGGGTTCCACACATCCCCAGTAAAGGAAACTAAGAAGAGAGGAGCGAGGCGCGCATCAGCTCCCAGGGCCGCCGCTCGGCCTCCGTTCGTAAGACATGTCGAAGTTGGTAAGAACGCGTCGATCTCACCGTACACGGTCCCCCCGTTAGGTGTCATCGTTCCTCCCTCCCCTAGGAGCCAGCCGGGGGGGAAAGGGAGGAGAGGAAGGGGTGGAAGATACCGAGCTCGGATTGCGCCTCACCTTGGGCATGTCGACCCAGAGCCGGGGGTTGGGAGCTCACGGACGAGAGTGGGGAGGGGAGGAAACAGGGGGAACGATTTGGTCGGCGACCAGCAGACAGACATCCATCTGAAGGGCCTGGCGGCACGCCTCGCAGGCTGGCTGTGGCGGGGGTCGCTGCCCAAGGATACCGCGGATCCTTTCTCGTGCCGCGCAGCCCGTCCGTGTCCCATCGTCGGGAAGTGAAGCGGTGGGTGATGATGGTGTAGTTGGGATGCCGGCCGGCAAGCCCAGATCTGCGGTGAAGTTTGTGTTGAGGCGAGCGGGCAGGCGAAAAGGCGAACCCAAGGAACTCATGGCACCCTGCATCATCTGATGGCTGCTCATTGCTCAAGACGATGCATGCAGCTATCCCACCATTCTCTCCTTCTCTGCCCGCAGCTCTTGTCGGTGTACGGAGACGTGCATGTGCATTTAGCATTTAGGGGGTAGCCTTGATGCGCAGAGTATTAGCTCTTTGCGCCGAAGCTCGCGCACCCCTCTGCTTACCCACCTCGAGTGCAACAGTGGTGAGCTGGGAGATTTTCTCCTCTCTTCCCCCAGGCCCCTGGCCTGGCCATCCCAGCTCTATAGTCTATTCGTATACCTGTACAAGTCCTGGGCAGATCGTGCCGGGGGGTGAGCAGCACTAAGACAGTGTTATGCTTGAAGTCGATCTCTAGAGTGGTGTCTCCCCCCCCCCGTCGCCTTTCCTCCCTCCCCCAAGCAAGATCCTCCCGCCCTCCTTGGTAACTTCGAAACCGAGCACGTCGTTTTGTTCATCCGAACGGGGTCCAGCAACAGGTGCGCCAAGAACAAAACAGGCCACCGATTCCTCTGCCTGGGAGCTCAGCCTCGAGGGTATTAACAAAATGGCGAGGCGGATCGAGCGATGGGAGGAGCGGGGAAAATCCAAAACGACCTTGTGCGGATAGCCCAGGCGATCATTACTCCGCCCACGTGGTCGCAAATCAAACTTGAACCGGTGAGGTTAATGAGCTTTCCGGTACAGGACCCAAATACAAAAGCGGGTGGTGAAGAAGGCATCCCAGAACCAGAAGGGGGGGGGAACCGGTTAAGATTGCGAGCGACACCTCCATGAGCCGAGCCAAGCTATTCGATTCGCGAGCCAGGTATGGACAATGTGCACACGGGGACTGCACTGATGGCCGGGATCCCGTAAGATCTGGGATCACGACAGGCCGGTCCCATGTCGTTCAAGATATCGCAATCAGTCGCACCGCCCGTGGCTAACTGCGTCCAGTTCAACATGTCATTCCGTCTAAGCGCTGCGGCTGCCCGTAGCACCTTGACCCGTGTCTGCTGGCCAGGTAAGTAGGTAGGTAGGCCGCCGGAGCCTCGAGTTCCCAAGTACACGATTGCGCCCAAAATAGTACATCATGGGTAGCCCGGCTGTTTGGCACAATAAATCAAGGCTCCTCAGGGGACAGATGCCCTTGGCTTGCGGTGTTAACAGATGAGTGGTGTGGTAGGTAACCTAGCTCAATCAAGCTCTCTCTCGCGAGATTTATGCCGGAGGCTACTGTAGCTGTAGTAGCCGTCTCCACGTTGGATCAATAGCCCGGAGCTTCCCTCCCTGCCCTCACCAAAATTGAATCCATGTTAATTAGTCCCCGAACCGCCCAGCGCCACGAAACGCCCTCGTTTCTTATTCCAACCACTACCCCACTTTCCCAGGTTATTTGGAAGGCCTACTTCGTATGCTTGCTTGGTATACCGGGACATGAACGCGAAACGTCATGGTAGTATGTACAGCGTTCGTTCTGTACAGGGTTGCTCCGACAAGACTCCAGAAAAAAAAAGACCATCGGTCGGTGTCACCGTGCCCGGGCCGGGTTGAGGGACGAAGCTCCGGACGCTGCGACTCTCTGCGTGCCGTCTGGTTCCCAGGGTTGCCGGCTATATGCCTCTTTGCCCGTTGCTGATTCGTCAGTTGGTCGGATACGCCTTGCTGCAGGATCGTGGGAAGCCCCGAGATGAGGCATGTTGACGGCTTCCCGCAGAGCTCTCACGGAGTCACATGGTGCGACGAGTGCCATTCTGCGTGCCATGATGCCGTGTCACGAACATGGAGTCCGCTACGACGTCCTCGGTACCCAGTATGTCACCGCGAGACCTGGTGGCGGACGCAACCCAGCGGATGATGAATAGCGAATGTGTCTCGAGCGCAGAGCTTGATGACCTGAGCGGGGCTTTAGAGCCAATACGCAAATTATCGAGAACCATAACCAGTTACGACAGCGATGGGGAGCATTTGGTTGGAAACCAGTGGGCCGTTTCTATGCATCATCTATGCCACGGACAAATGAATAATACCTCGCCATGATATCTCGGCGCATCGGCGTAGCGGAACAGGGCTACTCGCCTGGCTATGAACCCACCCATACCACGAATGGGCTGGTACGATCACCCAGAAGGACGGTGCTGGTGCTGAGGGAGGACGGCAGCGCACATGGTCTCGTGGTCATCGAACCTCTCACCCGGCGCCTTGTCGTGGGGGAGGCGACGGCCACAGCCTGTTGGTCTGTGGCCTTTCTCACGACTAAGAGGCGTGTTGCAGCATGTTTGTGCCTCGTTCGACGGGTGGCGGCACAGCCTATCATGTAACTATGATCCTTCTCAACGCTGCTTCTCCCCAAGATCCAGCAGCCGGGCGCGGGTGGTTGAGACAGGTCCTTTGTGCGTGTTGTCTTCGATCCACGGGGTCAACGTCCAGAGCATCGGGTCATGGTAAAGGAATGGATTGGCTAAAGTTGCGTGCCAACATCGCACGGGTAGCCCAGGTTATATGCCGTACAACGTCTTTTGCCGAGCGCGCATGAAGTATTTGATCTAGCCCTGGGTCCTGGGCCAAGTAGGTGTTTTGAGCCGCTGGGCCACTACTTGCTTGCTTGGGTAGGGTAGGCTATAATGGAGCGAGGCCTCGAGACAAGTCACAGTCGCCAGATCACTCGCAGGCGTCCGTCAACTTGTGTTGAGCCGCCATAGGCGTTTGACTAGTCCAATGTGCACGCTTTGGCAGGTTATGACCACTGCGCTGCGCGGTACATCCATATAGCAGCTAGCGCTAGCAACATGCGTTCTTATGCAAGGGATAAATAACTGGCAAGAGACAGGCAGTAACAGCAACAATAAGAGCGACATAATTCGTACTTTAGGGAAGGAAAAAGAAGAAGAAAAAAAGGAAGAAAAAGGGTCACTAGGCTAGGTTAGTCGAGCCCAATATGACGACGGATGAGGCTAGGCAACGCAACGGGAACAGGCCGTGCGCCCCAGATTCAAGCGGGCGCAACGCGCTCATCCGCATCGCCAAAAGTCCGATGATGACGGACACGGAACAACTCAAGAGGGATGCCAAGGAAAGCTTGAGGAGCGGCACTGATACGATACTATGGTGTGGTTTCGGTGATGCGGGTGGCGGGTTTGCCGACCACAACCCCCCCGTACAGAGAGCGATAAGCGAGGATGCAAGCACTCCATCCAGCAGCGGTTATCCGCATGCAAAACCATGGGTGTGTGTTGGTACGGTGGGAAGCTGAACGCAATCTTGGCTGAGAAAGGGCTAGCAGAGATGAATAGAGGATAGAGGATGATAGAGAGTGAGAGGGTGAGAGAGTGCGAGAGAACCGCCCGCATGGGCAGGGTGGTGTCACACGAAGCTGCTTCTTGGGGACTTCCAAGCTCCGGCCTTTAGGTGCACCTCAAACCCGCCGCCACAGACAGGCCCAGCGTGGCGGTGTGTCTAGGCATCTGTCTGTCGAGCACGACCGGTAGAGTAGCGTTGCCGCTTCCCGAGGACAAGGCAGATGCGTGTTACACAGCAGTTGGGTGACGGTAGCGGAAGAGGACAAGCGAAGCGACCATCACCTGGCCGGTGCCAACAGGGCCCGCAAGGCAGAAGGCGAGATCTGCTTCGGTAGACAATATTGGCGTGCATGATGTTGTCAAATGAGGCTAGGAATTTCTCCTGGCAGTCCCTCGCACACCCAAGGGGAGGCATGCTTCTTTTCTCTTGTTGTTCTTACTCATATTTCTTGCCTCGAGTAAGCGACAAGTCCTCGATAGGCCATGATGTACCTACTGCATTTGGCCCAGAGATTATTTGTATGAATAAACAGTGTGAGTACATGTGACGACCTGGGCAGCAGCAGCAACTTGGGGGCATATCGATGCGGTCTCGGTCCCGGGAATACATATGTACAAGGCTCTGGGGGTTCCTGGTAATGAGGACTAACAAGGATGTGAGCCAAAGGAGCATTGTCTCGCAAGTAGTGTAAAGCAGGAAGCGAAACAAAGTTGTCGGTACGAATTGCACCGGGTAATTCGAATCTACAACATGGGGGGATGCAAAGGCAATGAAAGCAAGCAAGCAATGGGCGACGCAAGGTACCGATCCAAGTGTCAACACACCCCCTCCTTGAGGGATGACTTGCATAAAGAAGAGACAGCCCTAGGCAGGCCGGAACAGTCATCTGGCTGGTGAGACTGGACACCCGTCCGCCCGGGGGATGGATAAAATGGTACTATGTAAAGTATCCGTACCTAGGTGGAAAAGAGGGGTTCTTTTCTGATCCAGCCGTCAGGGCAGGGGAAGACAGACAGACAGACAGACGTGTAGTGTATCTTGGTATTGGAGAAAAGCTGAAAGGGGATTGGAGCGAAATGAAGGCGAGACTGTGGCGAGACAAGTTTGGGCAGAGTCGCACCGAGAGGGAAGTTGTCAAACGGTAAGAAGCGAGAGGTGAGGCGAGACGAGACGGTAGCTAGGAGCTGACCCGCGGGCTCAGGTGGCACGGCTGGTGAATATTACAATAAGTGGTTGTTGGTTGGTGGAGGGGTGCGGTGACTTGACTGTACGTGGTGGTGGTAGTGATGAGTGAGATTGGCGGGACGGGCAGAGTTTCCCAGAACCATGGTAAAGTAAGAAGTACAACCAAGTAAGTACCCAGCCCAGGGCAGGTATGTACACGGAAAGAGAATAAGAGAGAGAGAGAGAGAGAGAGAGAGAGAGTGTGTGTGTGTGTAGTCGAGGGGTCGGATACCTAATACGACACGTCAAGTCATGATTTGGCAGATGTGCAGGGATGGTTGGTTAGTTGTTAGATGTTGGATGTTGTATGATGTTGTATGCATGTATGCAGTGAGTGGATTTCAGTTTTGTAAAGGTCGATCCGGATGCGCAGACATCGATTGGTTGCGCGCACTGGCAGGCAGGAAAGGAAGAGTTAGGCGGCGGCGAGGACGAGGACGAGGAGGGGGTGAGAACAGGGAGGACGTTCCGTTCCGTTCCTGGGCGGGTCATGAGATGGCTAGGTAGTGTAGATTGATGAGATGAGAGATGAGATGAGAGAGATGAGAGCAGGGAGCGAGCGGGTGGGTGGTGATGTCGATGTCGACTTGTGAGGAGAGAGGTGGTGGAGGTGGTGTACATACTAATCGTATGCAATCAGTGTATCCGTACGGCCGTATGAAAGGGGCGGATATCATGTCATGATGCTTAGGGAGTGAGGACCTACCGTACCGTACCTAGGTTTCCGTAGGTAGGTAGTGTAGGTATGTATGTATGAATGGCCCGATGCTGAAGGCGGTCGACCGGTCGGATGTTGACTTGACGCATGCGGTCGATCGGGAACAACAAGCATTAATTACCGACAAGCACCATCACCGACACA
The DNA here is from genome assembly GCA_030867255.1 of Colletotrichum somersetense. Lineage (NCBI taxonomy): Eukaryota > Fungi > Ascomycota > Sordariomycetes > Glomerellales > Glomerellaceae > Colletotrichum > Colletotrichum somersetense. The sequence continues at coordinate 7,837 of MU843686.1, read as the reverse complement.
CACACAGTGAGTGAGTGAATGAATGAATGAATGAATGTACCAGCGAGTTGTGCGGCTCGAGTTCCAAGTCAAGGTCGAAACGGCCGACTGCAGAAACGGTGTCTCCTCGCCAACAAGGGAGAAAAAAGGTGGAGGGAGGTTGTGTGAATGAGTGAGCGAGTCGAGTCGAGTCGGGTCGAGTGGTCAGTATCGGCGTGAAATTGCCAGGGGGGGCGGGACATGCTTCTTTCGGGGAAGCTTGCTTGGGAGACGACGGGTTTTTGATGGAGGAAAAAGAAACAAATAAAGAAAGGACTTGAGCGAGGTACCTACCCATACATAGATAGTACCTAGGCACATGGCAGATGTCATCTACCTTACCTTCTTAGGTACCTACCTACCCAGTGTAGGACAGTTGGTCAGAGGGGAGATGTCATGTCAACATCATTGCGTGGCGGTGGTGCATCGGATATTATGAGGGAAGGAAGGGATGGGGAGTGACGGTACTTGCCTAGGTAGTGTAGTCAGTGTAGGTAGAAAGTCAAGGAAGGTACTTGCCGTAGGAAAGGAAGAGAAGGGAAGGGAAGGCGACGATGACGATGTTGCATGATGGTAAGGTGAGTGGTGAGGGAGGAAGGAACGGAACGGAACGAGGAGCCACTTGCTGCGGACAGTAAGATGGATGCACTTGCTGCGCGCCTACCCTGCTGCCTTCCCTTGCCTGGCGGGTGGGTGGTGCGGTCAAGAGGAAAGAAGGTGCGGCTCGCTCCAGGCGGCGAGGTTCGCAAAGTGTTCCTTCCTTGCTTTCCCATCTACCTTGCCTAGGTACCTAGGTACAAACGCCTAGGTAGGTAGTTTACCTACCCACGCTAGGTGCACCGTGGGTAGGTAGGGAGACAGCGACACCAAAACAGCGTCCTGCGGCGGCTAGGGGGAGCCTGCCCACTGAAACTCGCTTGATGTCTGCCCAGAGCTGTGCTGTGCTGTGCTGATTTGGGGTTTACAACGGCCCTTGCCTTGCGCCACGACCTACCTACGTAACTACATGGTACGTATTATAGCATCAGATGTGCGAGGTTCCGCCAGTACCCAACAGATCTGTAGTAGGTACTGTACTGTACCTTTGGTAGGTAGGCAGGTAGGTACCTGCAGGGAAAGAACGATCTTTCTTAGTTGCCTGCCTAGGCACTCTACATTGTTCATCGTACCTACCCAAGTGCGATGTACTGTACGTGGGCAATGTACAATGCGATGTACCTTGGGCAGGTAGGTATGCTCCTACCTTCCTTAATATCTAGGCAGGCACAGAGACGCAGGTCGACTACTGTATGTACTTCCTCGGTCGGTACGAAGTGTGTGTGTGTATACGGATACACTGACTGCACTTTGGAAAAGACAGGTACAAGATGGGTAAGCAGCCATCCATTACCCAAGGCTACCATCCATCCATCCGTCCGGCCAGGTCGTTCCCGTCCGCCGCCGTCTCTCTCCCGCGCCCACCCGCCCAAGCCAAGCCACTCACTCACTCCAGCACCTGACTGACTACCTACCTACACATTTCACCACATCTTTCAAGCCAAGCAAGCCCTCGCAGCAACCGACCCGACCCCGACCGACGGCTCGAGAAATCAGACTGCTTCGAGCCACATAGGGATTCAATTCCTACACCGACACCCACGCAACACCAGCACCATGACCGAGCTTGACCATCTACCTACCTACCTACCTACCCACCTACCGCACCCTCATTGCTGCACTTCATCTGCTTCCTGCGCCACGGCCACCATGATCACGGCCACGGCCGTATCCATGTCAAACGCCCTCCTCCTCCCGCCCTATACAAATACCCCAGTACGGCAGCGCCACGGCTTTTGCAACTGAGCCATGTACAATACCTCCGGTACCGAGTATTGTACGCCTTGGACTCGTACCTCGCCCCCCGTGTGTGTGCCTGTACCTGTATTCCGTGTATCCCCTGGAACTCTAGCCCTGCCCTGGCGCAGAGGGCTTGGCTGACTACCTAGTAACGACTGTCTGTACCTGCACTCCTGCAGTATACAAAGTACTCTTCGTACCCGGTCCAGGCCAGTGAGATCTGCAGCAGGGGCTGTCCCTGCAATCCTCCTCCTCCTCCTGGCCGTCGATCCTGTCCTTTCTCCGGAGCAAGAGACGCGACGGGGGACGGACCTGGACCTTGCCGTGGCAATTGACGGATCCTTGAATCCAGTCGACCCCGAGTCGAGTCGACGAACAAAATGTCCCTACCTACCAAACTTGCATTGCAACGACCCAACCAACGCCCGTCGTCACCTTGGTTGCCAGCCATTTGTGCACTGGCCCCTCCTCTTCTTGCTCTACACTATCCGTACACGCTGCGTACACACCGAAACTGTGCAACCTCTTCTTCTACATCGGCGTCACGCCAAAGACGAATCCGCCAGCCAACCCATGCGAGATCGACTTTGGACCGAGCCTCGCGAAGCAAGCGAAACTGCCTGCCACTCAACTCACTTCAAGTCGCCTTCCTCGCACTACAGCCGCCAATTACATACCGTCTGACTGTTTCGTCATCCTTGCCGTTGGCATGCCGTGCAATTCACGACACTCTCTCTAAGCCCAAAGCCTTGTGAGGGTGTGACTCTAGTCCGCTCCTGTCGCCTGCTTGCGTGGCTGGCATCCAATTCAACTCCGGCCTTCTTCCTCCCTTCACCTCGTCAAGTCGGGGTCTGTCACACCCGCGCTTACCGCCACATGCACGTGCTATCTATCTACCTGGTTATATCACCGCCTCTTGGGCCTCAGCTGCAGCACACTTCGCTTTTCTTGGCGTAACGACGTGGTCTCGATCAAGGAAGGGCATACGCATCTTCCACCAACTCGTCCTATACTCAAACAGTCACTTTCCCTATTATTGCCTCGCACCGAAACACAAAGCCGATTGATCCAAGCACTCGCAACCGCCGAACGTGTTGGACCGTCGTTCGCTTCGCCCCCCGTTCACCGAGTGCGTACGGGTACAGCTACTATAACTCTGAATGACAGTGCTTCGGCCTTGGCCCGTGTCTGTCCTAGGCCGCCGCATCGGTACTCAATGCCGTGCTCCGATCGACCAAAAAGGCTACACAACGTCTTCAAGAAAGGCAACGTTTAGTCCGGGCACATCCAATCTACCTAGTATACCTAGCATGAGACGCCGTCGCGGGAAGCCACTGGCCATTCCCAGCATTCCCACGTTGAATATAAGACCGCAACCGTTCCCCGGCAGTTGTTGACGTTGAGCGTCATCCGACGCTAGTTTTTCTTAGCCAGTACGCTTGAGTTTTGACTCTTGGAGTCTTTCCAATACTGATCCCGGCATTGATTGATATTGGCCCTATGAAAACGCACCCGCCATCCGTCGCATTACATCTACCCTTGCGGCTCTCTCCAAATACTTCATCACATCACGTCAAGTTATCGCCGTCAACAGAGACTCGTCATCAAGCCATCTCAGACACGAGTCTCACGCTTGATGCCTCTCAGACACACCCGCTAGGAGCCCGGCCGACGCCAGCGAGTCCAACACCCCCTCAGCCCGCTACCTAGGTACGGTAGACTCACAGCGAAGAAGGTTTATCCAACGGGGGGCTTTTCAAGAGTGCGTGCGTGCCTGACATGACAGCGAGACACGGGCGCTACGGGATCCAAATGAACAAAGTTGACATGCGGAGGCAAACAGACACCAGATCCGCCTATTCCCGCACAAGACAACACCAACTCACGGGCCACGCCACGGCCTTACTAAAGTCGTAAGTCTTAAAATCTCTGTTTCTCTCTTCATCTCTCCCTGGAACCCCGTCCTCCTCCATCCAGATTCGCGCCAGGCATCCGTGCTATTTGTCCGGCTTTGCCTTGCCTTATCTGGCTCACTCCGCGTGGCACAGCTGGATTAGAATAGTGCCGAATGCACTGGTTGGTGTTGGATAGAACAGCGGCAGCTTTCGAAAGATAACGAGGCCCGGGCTTGCCGCTTCAAGACCATCATCAACAGAGCAGTAGCTGTGGACCAGCCTTCAGCTTAGGCCCTGGACAGCGTCGGCATTTACGGCAACACGGGCTCGGCATTGGCCAGTTTGGTTTACCTTGCTTCGGCCACTGACGGCACCCTGTCCGGACCCCCAACATGCCCCCCCTTCCCCATTCACCCACACGCGCGCTCACGCGTCGTTGGAGGTGACGAGGAACAGGGCGTTCAGCTCAGCTGGGGGGGGGGGGGGGGGGGGGGGGGGGGGGGGGGGGGGGTAAAGAAGGGGTTGGGGGGCTTGTTCGGGCAGAAACGCCGGGGATTTGCTGATCTCGCTCAATTTCCTGGGTCTGTAGAGCTGAGCTGCCAAGCTTGATTGGGCCACCCGACAGGCGTCGCCATCTGGCTTGCTTTCCGTCGTCGATCGTCCCGTCTCTTGATGCAGCTGCTTTAAACTCGCTGCACCGCCGTGTTGCTGGCTGCAAGGGGTGTGCCGTGTGCGTGCGTGCACACACACACGGAGCGGGAGCGGGCGCGGGCTCGCACCCGCGAAAGAGAGTGAGGGAGAGAGAGAGAAAGAGAGAGGGAGAGGCTGAGTACTGAGAGATGGCTCGCTGGAGACAGCGAAAGGCTGCGGCAATGGTATCAGATGCAGACCATATGCTGTTCCATGCAACCATGTCTGATCCGATCACCAGCAATCTCCAGCCTTGCTCAATCTCATGTGTCTCTCAATGATCCGAACCGACAGCTCTCGCTTTCACCGCCGAGGTTACAGTCGCGCTATTCTCCAGCGGGAGGATGAATCCACTGATCGCCACCAGGGCCGAGTGCCTCACCTGCACTATTAGCATTTTTTGGGCTGGCCAATAACTGATCACAGTAGTGATAGAAAACAGCAAGACACCAAGACACTACGACCAAGCGAGGCGGGGGGGCGCACCAGAAGCTAGGGAGAGAGAGGCCAGGGAAGCTCCGGGATCACATCAAACCCCCCCCTCTCAGCAAAACACCGAAACGCACGCGTACGAAATACAGACTGGGAAGTTGGAGCGAAGCGCGAGTGACAAGAGAGGGGAATAACGACACTAAGCTCGTCTGTGCACATCCCATCGCCGTCGACCCTTCGTCTCGTTTCGTCTGCGGACCAGGGGAAGGCTGTCGGGGTTCTTGTTGATCTGTTGCCCAAAGCAGAGAGGAGAAAGAAGTAAGCATCCCGTGGGTGGTCAGCCCTGGTGAGTAGTACACTACACGTACATTCATTTCTCCCCGTCGGCAGAGAGACATCGTGTCCCCTTCGGGATAATTTACGACTACTCCACAGCGGCATTAGAGATCGTCATTTGGCAGATGCGCCGCGGCAGCCCAGGCAGCCGAGGCGAAACTGGCAAGCAATGTGACCCCCAAATGACTGATTTTGCTCCAGGAAGTGTGTACCTATTGACGGTATTCGTGCAGTCCAGATTGCTCGCCGGGCTTGAGATCTCTGTAGATCTCCATCGGGCTGTCATCTCGGCCGCCCGTCCTTACTGTGCTGTGGTGTTGGTCATTGTAACCGCGACTACTTGACATCTCGTTTTCCTCTTCGTCGTCATCGTCGTCATCCTCCTCCTCCTCCTCCTCCTCTTCCTCCTCCTCCTCCTCCTCCCCCTCTTCAGCCTCATCCTCCAGGAAGCGTAAAAAAAAGAAGAAGAAAAAAGACAAGGTGCCCATTGACCAAAACACACAAACTCACACGCGCAACGCAGGTCGACCCCAGAAAATACCTACTACCTACCTACAAACACCCACGCCTTCCACTGGATCTCGCGGGTTTGAATCAGATGTAAGGCCACTTACCTACCTTAGCTGTTACATCCCTTCGCGCGGATCTCCCGGTCTCCTCTTTTAACCCCGTCAGACCTGGTCTCCCGCTAGTTCCGTTCCCATGCCCTGTTCCAGCAAAATGCACACTTTTCTCAGCTACATAGCTGCTACCACTTGGGGCGGCATGGGCTCTCTCTAACTTGGAGTCTGATTCTGCCGTCATGCCCGCACACCACACTTCCCTCTTCCTTCTCGTCACTATTTCTCTTTCCGTCTCTCTGTGTGTGTCTCTACCCTCACGGCCCCTTCATCGTTGAATGACACGGGCACCCGGGGTTGGCATTGGATGATATGGCGCCCGAGGCTAGGGTATCCCTCTTGGGCATTTGTACTTGTACATTGTTTGACAGGTCTTGTGCAAGACTTTGAGGCGCGGACGGACGCATGCAAGGGTTCAGCCGGTCGGTAGAATCCAGGCCAGATCCAGTGACGCTGGAGTGTGTCCCGATTGCACAGGCTACTGCCACACCCCTCCATGCCGTTAGAGCGGCCCCGGTTCGTCCTAATCCTAGCCACATGCCACAGTCGGTCGGTCTATTCGTACTGAGTGAGAGCTTCGTACAGCCAGCCCATTCCATTCCTCCTCTTGTTCATCCCATACTTTGCGCTCATTGGGCTCGATGCAGCTGCTCATAGGAGCTATGGCCAACCACGCTAACTCAAGGCTCACAGACATTGATATCCATCCCATCAATCCATCCATAGGCATCGTTGATCAGAACACGCCCAACGGCCCGTCTGCCTACGAGACACCCCTCCCCTTCCCTCTCACCAGTCTCGTTCGCTCTCTCTTTACTGTATACAGCCCAACTTACTTGGCTTTCTCGCCATCCCTTTCGATCAAACCCCAAGGTCAAGCAAAGCTGCCTCCCCCACCGTCGTCTTGGCCATTTCGCCCAGCTTGCCAAACGACCACGGACAAGGCTTATACCGCGCCCCCCCACGCACGCACGCTGCTCTTTCACGTCCATATACTCGGTAAGTAGGCTGGAATCGACTTGCACGCACTATTCATACCAGCAGCAACGCCTGTAATTCCCAGTCTGCCCTGTGCACGCAAACAACTAACTGGGTGCATGTAAACCAGGACCCGCAGCAGCAGCAGCAGCAGCAGCAACATCTATCTGTACGTCCGCACATCATCTGTACATACTTGGGCGTACCCCGGCACTGCTTCTTTTGCACTTTTGCTCATCGCGCGGACGATCTTGACGAGTAAGGATCCTCCATAATTCCTTTTTCTCTTTCTCAATCCCGCCCTTTCTCTCTCTTTTCTTGCCCGCTACGGACGGACCCCTGTCACCACTCTTCCTCGACTTGCACCAGTGTGTTCCTGGTCATTTGTCATTCCCCTTCTTCCTGCAACAACCGTATCGTACCGCACCGCACCGTACCGTACCGTACCGTACCATAGCTTTCTTTCCCTATTCCGAACCGCCGTCCATCATCCCACTTCAGTCTCCTTGCAGGCGAAACTCATCCTCTTGCTTCTCTTGGTCTTTTAACACACTGAAGCCAAGCCCCGTGTCTTGTCTCTGGCCAGAGAATGGCCAAGCTCTTTCGCCGTGTTCGAATAGCAAGCATACCACAGCAGCAAGCAGCACATGAACACTACGGCAGCCCTATTCCAAGGCCCTTGCCGCCCCCCTAGCTTCTCCCTTCCTCCCTCCCGCCCTTTCTCTCTCTCTCTCTCTCCAGTGTTCCCTGGATGCATGCCACATTTGCCAGCTGAAGCAGTTGTTCCCGCACATCCTCATTGTCCACAGCTACACCACAGCCACTCAGGCACGCGCCTACCTTGGTGGACGGACGACTGACTCCCGCTCCCCCACCCTTTCTCTCCAGTTCAATGGAGCCTTGCAGCTCATAAGACAACTGCAACTTGCGCATCCCAACGGCTACCCTATCCCTGCCACAGCTCTACTCTCTCCCAGTCTCTCTCTCTCTCTCTCTCTCTCTCTCTCTCTCTCTCTCTCTCTCTCTCTCTCT
>MU843685.1:0-53504 GCA_030867255.1 Colletotrichum somersetense | reverse complement strand
TATGGTAACAGTATTGTGTTGAAGCGTCTCAGTCGTGATGGGATATGGCTGGACTCCAGGGTTTGACACGAGAGTCGGTAATTCTCTCCGTTCTCTAGTTCTGAATCCAGTCGTACGTATGCAAAGGACGTTTCGGGGTTGCCTCTTTCCCCTTGGCATTTCGACTCCCGAAGACGGGCATGCGCAGCTGTTGAACTCATATGTATAGAGCATATCAAATAGGAGTAAAGAGGATCTAGGGAATCAAAGGATAGCACATATTGATCTAACGCATCACCTAGTGAAGCAGAATAATGGCATATGATAGTAGTGGAAACGGTGGTGGGTGGATTGGTAGCTTTGAAATGTTCGTGTGTGTCCAGATCATACGTCTCACCTCCGATGGCAGTCTCGGGAAGGGGTGAAAGGTTGGGCACAATAGCTGAACTGCTTCCGGGTGGCCTTTATTCTGCGTATGCGTCCGTAGCACTCGTACCCCCCGTCGGAAAACAGGTACGGCCGCGAGGCACGCAGCTCCAAGACAAACAGCTCCGCCCTCGCACACAGCACCAGACGTCTCAGTGCGGGCAGGCCTTCAAAGGTGCAATCATCGTCACGTTCAGGGTCGTCGAAGCTGGACAGGCTATCCAACGGTGGTTCTACGGGGCTGCGGTCGCACATCGCACGCTGCAAATCAGGTCAGTCACCGGGAGAGACACGGGCCTGGCGCAGGGAACAACACGTGGGAACCACACACATCTCCCACAGGGCCACCTGCCCACCATGGACGCTTGTCTTCAGTAGCTCGTAGTCTAAACAGCCCGTCAGCATCGGCTTGCGGTATCTCATCGCTTCAACGGAGACGGGAAAACTACCGCGATCCCCGCCCCGCTGGCCTGCTCCATTGTAGTTGGTAAAGATGCAGGCGCTTGCGTCTTGCACGGTGGCGACCGTCATGCCGACCATGGCACCCATCTTGTCGGCGGGCGAGTAGTCGGCGATGCTTCTGTCGGAGCCAAACATGTCTCGCAAGGCCTGCTCGATGTGCTGCGACGGATACCTGCTGTCAAAAAGAAGCAAAGCTGCGGCACGGACAACTGCGGCAAAAAGAGGGGCCCGCATCATCAACCGTATGAAGGAGCCCAGGATGGGGACGGACGGAACCCCGCGAGGGGTGAATGCGTGATGCGAGAAAGACTCGAAGCGGGCGATGCACTCGTCCACCGTCCAGCCGTTGATGCAGAGAGCACCGGCGCTGATGGCACCTGTCACGATCCATCCGTCAGCCAGGGAGTCGCCCGCATCGGCACCTGCAACGGCAGCGTTCCACAAACAGACCTGAGCTCGTCCCAAAGACTACGTCGAAATTCTGCTGTACGGGGTGGCCGGGCAGGCCGATATCGTCTTCGAGCTGCTTCAACAGCTTGAGAGGGTATTTCCCCCGCGTCCCGCCACCGTCAATGCACAAAACGCGCGCGGACGCGGTGTCCGGCTTCACACGGATCTGCATGCCAATGTTGTGTCCGCAGAGGATACACTCGTCGACTTCGACGAGCCACGGATCGGCCGCACTCGCGACGCCAAATACCTGGACACAGTTCATGCACTGGCCGTGGCCACAGCCGGGAAAGAACTGCGGACGGCGCCGGAGGCAGTGATAGCATGTGTCGTCGGACCGAAGCCGAGCCCAGTCGTCGGTGAAGGCGGCGACGAGCTGTCGATGGAGTGACGCCGCGGTCTGACCCGTCGCCAGCTGCCGGAACATACGGGCCATCTGGGCCTCGATCATCTTGGAGAACTGGGAGGGCAAGACGAAGTCGGTGGAGCCTTCGTGTGCGAGGACGGCGGTGCCGCACACGTTGTGGCACACGTCCTTGTAGAACATGTGGAAGACGTCGCGCGGATCGAAGACTGCGGGCCGTCAGTGTGGACCAAAAGCGAGGGGATGCCCGCGGACGTACGATGCATGCCTGGAGGATAATGGTCCAATATGAAGCTGGAGGCGATGACGGGCACGGCGAATCGCTTCAGGTCGTCAACGGCGTCGCAGTGCGTGAGGAAACGCGCGAGGTGGGCTTGCAGATCTGCCGCCACTGGGTTGTCCAGCCGAGATACGGCGAGGAAGTCGAGGGGCGGCAGGGCGCCGGCGTCGCCAACGTGGCCGACGTGGCCGACGTGCTCCGCGGCGTGGCGGAGAAGGCAGGCGAGGTGGATAGCCGAGAAGAGACAGCTGGCAAGCACGCGCTCGACGCGTTTCGTCTCCGTCATGTACGAAAGCTCATTGCTGAGTATGTCCCAGCGCAGGGAATGAAGGTGGCGTCGCAGGGACTTGGGAGCGGTGTCGGCCAGGCTGATGATGCGGACTCCGTGGAAACGTTCGGATACGTGAACGCTCGTCCTCCTGCGGACGGCCTGTAGTAAGCGATTCCGTGTGGAGTTCTCCTCGCCGCCGTTCGTGACGACCACCAACCAAGGCCGCACCGACGATGTAGACGGTGCGCCCAGGTCCAGCCACGACGCAAGCCGCTGGGCGACGACCTCTACGCCGCCAACATCGTCGGCAAAGAAGCAGACGGCATCGGCAAACGGGAGAAGCATGCGATGGTAGACATGGTCGCCCGATTCCACCGCCGTGGGCGGGGTGACTTCACCGTGAGGGATCAATAGTGGTCTTGCTACGAGTTCATGGCAGAGCGTAGATTTCCTCGGTCTCCCGAGCCGCTTACGGGGCGGGATATCGGTGTCGGCAATCAACGTGGGCCTTGCGCCGGACGCGCCGACTGGGGCTAGGGAAAGATGGATCTCGCCGTGGCCCCGGGTCATGTTCGGCCCTGTCATGTCCACGCCGAGCCTCTGCATGACAACCCGCTTGGTCGCATTTCCTATTAGCACGAGGGTACTCGGATACTGGCTGTCCGGGCGTGGCAGACTGTCCAGCAGTCTCTGGGCACGATCCGAGCTTTCGAGAACGTGTGCCTGGTCTTTGGTGGCCACGCGCAGCCATCCAGTGTGTTTGCAACGGGTCATTATGTGCGCTGGTTCCAGTTCACCAGCAGCTTCGGGGTAGACGAGGAGCGCGTCCGTCTTATAGCAGTAGTAGAGGGCAGTGTAGACGCCAAAACGGGCCTGGGCACGATGACTCGAAGTCCGACGCATCGGGAGAATCCGTAATTGTCTGTGACCCCTTGGCCAGCGATCGAAAGTCATTTCCAGCCGAACAATCTGGCTAGACGCAGACCACTCGACAGCGTCATCGCGGTTGCGCTGGTCCCTGCATTAGGGAGAACCAGAGCTGGACCACAAACAGCGTCATTCCTGGCTGACGGCCACGTGTAGCATGGGGACGCTCTTGGATTACCCCGCCAAACCCGACCACGGCCAACTCCATACACTTAGTAGCGGTAAGGCTTCGTAGGCAGACCAAGTGTGCGTCTTACATGGCACGAGTTCGTATATGCAGTCTACTGGGCGTAATATCGTTATAGGTAATAGTAGGCTATAGCGTCTGACTTAATACTGCTGCTAAATACCGCCTAGCAGCTGTTATATATCGCAGCCTAAGCAGCACGTCTATATAGCTTCTCTGCTCCCCACGCATAATTAAAGTAACAGATAACTTTTAACTCGCATTGTCACCCCCAAGCTAGATATCTAGTGTATATGAATATCCTGCGATCCTAACAGTTTTAACGCAGTATTTATTCCTATTGTACTTATATTCTAAAACAGTGAATAGACGCCCCTTGGACCTGTGGATTTGTATCAAGCTGTTTATTAAAATTATTTGTTTATTCTTTCAGTCGGAACCTTAAATGACTATTGGAGCTTCGCCATCAAAGATTGGAGCTTCTGCCTTCATGCCAGTGACCGACGTAAATCCATCCGGGCAGACAGGATTAGTAAAGTTTGTTGAGGCACCTGCAGAACAAAAATAGGTAGCGCTACCAGCATCACAGCTGACCTTAATTGCTGCATCGCTTTTTCCAGCTATCATGGTGGTAGCATTGTTTGAATCCTGAATGGTCGCATCGCCACAGAGGTAAATGCCGTTACTCTGAGCAGTGCAAGCACCACCATCAGTAAAGGTAAGGTCCTGGCGCCCATAGTAAAGCGAAATAGGCACTCTTGACGTAACGCTGACTACTCCAGCTAGTGATGCTGCGTTGCAGCCAGGCTGATCGAAGGTAGTGCGAAAAGCCCCTTGGATGAAATAGGTGTGTGTACCACCAGCGCCGCAATCAACCCTTACACCAACCTGGCTGATTGTAGTAGCTTGAACCAGGATTTGACCGTCTGCGGGGCTTGAGACAATAGAAGTAGCATTGCCACTCTTACAGTTGAAGGTGCCAGCTTGGTCTTTGGGGCATGAATCCCCATCGATCAAGGTGTACTCTTCGCAAAATTGACCTGCGACAGATGAGGCGAGTAGGCTGGCAGCCAAGGTAGCGGAGGTAGTGAAACGCATAGTGACGGAGTAAGGCTGATAGTTCCTTAGTTGAAGTGATAAAAGAGTGTCCTATAACGATAATGTATTTTGTAAAGATGAATTGTAAAGATTGTGTGAGAAGGGTGATGTTCTCTTGTTGGAAAGAATGTGTGGTGTAGAGATATAGCAAGAAGTGGTGGATTTTCTGTCTTTAAGTATCTTTTGGTCTAAAGAATAGGAGAAGACTTTTTAATAGGGTGGAATTTCAGGGCAGCAGATTAACTATCTTTCTATCTTAAGAAAAGGTATATATCTTAGTCCTAAGCCTTGATGAAGCTAGGAGCCCTTGTATCAAGTATGTGTTAATTTACAAAAGAGGGGGGCTCCTTGTTCTTGCTACCGATTTACAGTGACATGTAAAAAGTCTAGACTCACCTACTTAGAGTGGCTCATTGTGTGGTGAGCCCAGACTTCTTACATGTCACTGTATCCCTTCTAGAACCCTAAGTACTAATTTTACAGCATGGGTTTGTCACAGGACAATTCCTACCTAGCTAAAGGCATATAGGTGGTGTTGATAATAGTGCTTGCACGAGTTCAAGCACTGATAGACCTTTTGGCTAGATGCCTCAATTAGTTAATTAGGCCATCCAACCAGGCAGTATCAACTTCCACGTATAGCGGGTGTGCTACTCTAATAAATGTGGGGTAGCTTAGGGCAAGCTGCACGCAAAATACTGCTATAAAACTTTGAGAGCCCCTTAATAATCCCATAACAGACTTTAGAGCTGATTACGGAGTACTTTACGACGTATACACAGGAAATTATAGAGAGGGGCCCACTAGCTATCCATTAACTCGGGATCTCCGAAATCCCTTAATCAGCGTGTGCGAGGCACAAGTAATAACACTACTATACGGATAGTGTCAGACCGAAACTTCAAGCCCCTTGTCAGATACCCTTATGCGTACCCCCTCTACTATTTCAGGTATAGCCAGACTAGCTTTCCTATTAACCAAGTTGTTACAGCCAGATTCCTGACAGTAGGTTTCTGCGACAAGTATAGCTAAGTTCAATGTTTGTTAACAGTGTTTTTCAGCTTGCTAGTCTATTAATCACTTAGTGATCAGGCAGGTGGTGAATAGAGGTAAGAGGAGCTCGTATGACCTAGCCAGTTAGGGTGCTGGCTGGCGTGAATATATAGTGCAGAACAGGGGATAATGATGCACCTGATACTGCGACGGCCGGAGACCCCGAGGCCGCATGCCGCCTCAGGAGGCCGGGGATGTGGTCCGCCTCTATGCGACGTGCCCTGTGCTACTACAACGAGGCGGTCTGTCCTCTCTACGCGCAAATCTCTACCAGTGCTGGCGGCGAGATCGAGACGACGTTGCTCTGCTGTCTACTCCTCGCCGTCTTCGAGCTGCTTCGGGGCTACCACAAGGAGTCCCAGGTCCACCTCCAGGGCAGCGCAGGCTTCCTCCAGACGTGGAAAGATAGGCAGAACGGCAGCCGTGGCGGATTCTCAAGGTCGCCCGGGGCTAATCCATCTGCGAGAAGCTGGGCCCCTTGTTCTATCGCATGGCGTTGCAGGCCAGCCTGTTTGGTCACGTACAGCCAACGTCTTCGTCGTCGTCAAACCACGAATGCAAGGGCGCCACGTTGGTGGCCTTCATCAGCGACACCCACGACAGCAAGAAGAAAAGGATCGCTTACGATAATGCTGAATGCGCATCGCCAGCCCAACAGAGGCTCGCGACACGCTGTACCGGCTGATCTGGCATTTGTACCTGTTGCCCGAGGGCCGACACCATCTCCTCAAGGGCGCCCAAACAAAGCGAGCGAGGGCCAAGGGCCAGGACAACTTCATCAGACGCTTGCACCAGTGGCAAGACACTCTATTCGAGTACCTCGAGAGGCAGTCCGCCGGAGGCACGAGCTCCACCATGCTGAAGCTGCTTTACGCGGCGGCGCGGCGGCAGGGCGCCCAGACTAGGGCGGACGACGACGGCAGCAGCGGCAGCGGCAGCTTCTTCATCCCTGCGTCGGCACGCGTGTGTTCGGTCAGGGCCGAGACCGATCTGGAGAACAGCAAGGTTGTATTGCATTGTGAGTGGCAGGGGGACACGTGGTGCAGTGGAGAGCTGTTAACATGGTGATCTGTCTGGACAAGGTAATTAGCAACCTATTGTGGCCCCGTGATAGCTAGCACATATTGTCTCGCAATCTGGCTGAGAAGCATTAAAAATGGAGCTGAAATGTAGCCCCTTGTCGTTATCATTCAAAAAGTACTCTGTTCACATCATATGAGCCATGGGGGAGATCGAGCGTTCTCGCTTCCCTGAGCACACATACATGTAAAACCAATTCTTCGAGTGACTTATAGAAGCGATTTGCGTCATGACTGTGTAATTACGGTACTGGGATTGGTGCGATGCAAAGGCACGAGGGGCGGTCAAGAAAAGAGCGTCGGCCTTGTTCGCAGCTCAAGAACGTTCATGATGACAAGACTCGAGTGGGTTTTTGATCACGGCCTTTGACATGACTACTGGCTGAGTATACAAGTCTATCAGTCTGCATAGGTGGCCACAATTCAATATGTGTTGCTACAGTGCCGATGCTCTTCCTTCTCGTTCCTGCCGCCGCTACTGCTGCTCTAGTTGTGACTGTGGTTGTTGTCGTAGAGCGACCTTCTCCGCCAGCATCTCGTGCGTGCTCTTGGCCTCCAACTCGGTGTTGAGGTGGTATGCTTTAAAGAAAAGCCCTGCGATAAGTGATAGCCCTGCAAAGGCGGTATACTAAGAGACGGTGGTATTGATCAGAAAGTAGACAATAGCATCCGGGTATTGTCACGCGGCTTACCATGATCCACATGTCCCTGAGCGAATTGGATATGGTGTTTCACACGACCCTCTGCTGGCTGCTGGGGAGTTGGGCGGTGACGTCCAACTTGGCCAAAATCTCCGGGCCTGCCAGCTCCGCCGCAAGCCGCGAGTCCAAGGAAGACGAGCTTCCGGCCCCAGATGTCGGACAGCTTGCCCCACAACGGCACGCTCGCCGTGTGCGGCAGGACGTAGCCGCCGCCGACCCATTGGTAGCCTGTGAGGGAGCGGAAGAAGTCGGTGATGGCGGGAAGGGCAGTGGTGATGATGGTAACGTCGAGGGCGGCGACGAAGACGGCGGCGCAGAGCGAGCCGACGATGGCGGCGGTCTGCAGCTTGGTGCGACGGGACGGAACAGACGTGTTAGCGGGCGCCGCAGCTGAAGCTGAGATATCAGGTCGGGCGGCTGGTACTACTAGCACGCCGTGTGCCGGCCCCGTGGTGTTGGCCGAAATGTGCCCGGCCATGACGACTTGAAGAATAAGAACAAGAATAAGCATGAGAAGAAGAAGAGGAGAAGGGAGAGAGGGGGAAGGAAGATGATTAGAAATATACTGCTAATAAAGATAGGCACGGTAGGTACGAACTACACAAGCCCAGAGCTGCAAGACGATGCCACGAGCGGCCATGGATCCTAAGCAAACGACATGGGTTATGTCTGGTTTGTTTGCATACTCCGTACGATTGCATAGTTGCATACTCTCCACCCCCGCCCCCCCCCCCCCCCCCCCCCCCCCCCCCCCCCCCCCCGTAGCCGCAAATACGGTACACCATCTGGACGACGTTCTTCAGGAGCTCTATAACCCTCCATCTTGGACCCTGTGGGGTAAGCCTTGGTTCTAACTTGTTATTGATTCGTATATGCAGTCTGCCGGGCGTAATAAATTGTTCTCTCTCTCTCTGTGTGTGTGTGTATGCAGTCTATAGTATCTTTTTATCCCTATGTACGCCTTTCGACAGATGCCCATCAACATTGCATTGCAATAGTATCTATACCGCACTTATGCTGTACTCATCCTGTACCGCGCATGATACCATGACCTCACACGCTCAACCATCAGATCCCCCACTGCACGGACATCTCCGAAAGAGGACTCGAACCGGCATTCACCAACGTGGGAGGAGACGCTGTGGCGGCACATGATTGCAACGTGCCACCTACGCCTGCCCAACCCAGCTGGTGTCGGCTACAGAAGCACCTACAGTAGGGCCAGTTGATGTAGCGGCTACTGTCCAAGTTCCAGGCCCATAGTGGATTGTGCATACGCTCCAAGCCGTCTTGCGTTGAGATAATCGGCATCGGCGTTGGATAATCGGCAGAGCGTCCGCCTTCCGGCTGCCTGCTCTCGGGGGACGTAGAGCCGTGAAGGGTCCGAGGACTGCCGTAATAGTGACAAGTTTCGGACATGTTCCCCCGCACAACATCGTGCGAACTGGATGCGCATGGCGTAGGCCGTAGTACCGCGCTGCTCTTCCCGGACGTAGACAACTTTGCCTTTTTTCCGCGGCTCGCCCGGTGTTTGCGCGTTGGTTGAAACTCCGTCGACCCTGCGTCTACAAGCTTCCAACAGGAGCCCTTATCGTCCACTCGTTGGAAGGCCTGTTTTCTACAGATCAGCACGACGCCCCTGTCGCAGAAGTCTCCTGCAAAACGTCGACGGACCTTGTTCAGACTTAGGTTCGAACGAACGCTATTTTTCCAGCCTTTGCTTCCCTTCTTGGCTCTCCCGGTTTTTCGTTCAAACCAGTCGTAGAGTTCGGCCAGCCCCATCTGCTTCGTTTTCCTGCTGCGGAGTGCCTGGTAAATGAGCTGCGCATATGTCATCTTCCGCCCGCCTTCGTCCACCTTGGTGTCGGTAGTAGGCGATGATTCGTCGGCTGTCTCGCCCAGGTGTGGGAGGGCCGGGATCCCACTGCAGTTGTGCGGTGGCGTGCCATCTTCTGCTGGCATGGTGCGCGGCTGGAATTGCTGACACGCGTCCACGTCCCCATGAGACGTGGAGTGGTGTGGTGGTATCCGAGGAAACGGAGGAGAATTGAATGCAGAAGAAACGGGCGATGTGCGAACGAGGTCCATTGATTCAAGCCGCTTGCCGCGCGACGGTGTGCACGTCCTGCAGTCAGGTCAAAGTCGAAGCTTCCGCCTGTACTCGTGAGCCAGTCGATCCAGCAAAAACGTCTGGCTGTGTTCGACTAATGCTCTTATTTTCGAACCATGGCCCGGTGCATTGCCCGGTGGCACCCATGAAGTCGCCGGTGACATGGCGATCAGAGCCAGAATCAAAATCCCAAAATGGCTGCACCCTTTCTGCAGTACCCATACCGTGAACCGCGTGCAGTCGGCGACGCCCCTCCGCTCGCCGAGCTTTCGCCAGCATAGCGGCAGCCAAATTGGCCCGTTGGAAGCGGAGGCCGCCGGCCGCTCGTCACTGTATCGCATTGTAACACAGAGGGCAACATTCTGCTCTGTGGGTAGGCAGGTCTAGAAACGTCTCTTGACGCGAAGCCTGGAAAGCTGAATGTGGATGTGTTCGTCAGGACTTACGTTGCAGTGGCCGTTTGTTGCTTTTGCGCCGCTGCCGTATCTGAAAAATCCTCTGCCAAAATTGTGCCCAGGCGGTCCCGCCTTCCACCATGCTGCAGGCCTCTGTCAACTTCCCTGTCAACTTCCCTGTCGACGGCACTTTCACAGCACTAGCAGAAGCCCAAAAGAACGCCGCCCAGGCGGACGGCCAGATACGGCTGCGGCTCTATGAGGAAGGTGTGATTATGCACGTGAACATCAGGAACGGTTGGGTACAAACCAGGACAAGCCTTGCGTCTGCAGTACCGCGGGAACATGGCTGAACTTGGGGTTGGTCGACCGCTCCTCGGTCCACTCCACCGCGTGCAAGAGACGGTTCGGATCTCGAGCGCCTATGGGGCCAGCGTCGTGACGCCCGAAAAACACCACAACCGTCCCCAGTGCTAGACCGCCTTCAACGTCCTTCCCCACTCCCTGGCTTGATCGCTGAAGCTGCCACACAGCCCAACCGTTGCCGTCTGTTGCCGGGCTGGAGCCAAAATCGTGTGCGGCGCACGAAGCCACCTGGCTGGAGGTTGATTTGCAGCGCAATGAGAAACTGCAACACCACGTGACAGAGAGAGACGGGCGCAACGGCCAGTGTTGCTTGCACCAGAATGCCAAGATATGTGTCATTGCCCACCACAAGCCTTGCCAGCCAAATGGCATGGCGGTTTGCACATGTCATCATCACAATCTAAGCCTTGCAAACGATGTAGTCCTAGAAAAACAAGGTTGGGATGTGTTGACGGTCTTCGCGATATGATTCACTGCGAGACCGTACACCATAGGTTCCATACTCGCGAGGAAACTCCGTACATAGGTTCATTATGTCTTGAACTCAAGACCACATGCTCTGCCGACCAACTCATAATTCCAAGATGTCTATGCACTTCACCCCGCCCCCCTCTCATCAATTACTTATTCCAAATCGTTGCTGCAAGAGCCCTGCATCAGGGACGATCGTCCGATAATCCATTCCACCAGGGCTTGCTATCATGTGCTGTTGCTCGGCCTGGAGTAAGCAGGAGGCGGAAATGGCGGCACGTCTACGGTCATATAGGACTGCCGATCAACCTCCACCGTCGTCGTCACGAGGACACCGTTACCTGTGTGCAGCGGCCCGGGGCCGCTATCTTTCCGTATATGCGTTCTGTTTCGCCTCAATCTATCGAGGGATCGATTCCACCTGGGTTTCGGGCTGTCCTTGCTGCAAAAGCTCTCCGACGATGCGGACCGACGTCGGGATCCGACGCTGACGAGCAGGAGACGTAGACTGGGCAAGCTCGCACACAGCATCGCCATGGACTGCTCGATGAACGACCACACCACGATATCGACATGGTCCCACGTCTCGTCGAACGTAGTGCTATACTCCACCAAGTATTTGACCCGGACGGCCGAAGTCACGCACGCGCTGTCCGCGTGTGAGCCTTCTTCTCCTTCCCTGCTGCCAGAAAAAGGGTAGCCGACTCACAATGAACCAACGCTGAACAGCGCAATCACTGCCAGGCGCCGCCGGAGAGACACTTTGAGCCGCCACACATAGGGGATCGGCAGGACCAAGATGGCGATATCTTCCGCCATGGAGAGTCCGCCGCTGCTGTAGCCCACCGCTTGCAAGTTCAGACATCGCCGGTCGGTGATGGTGCGATCCCAAATCGACTGCACAGGAACGCACTGCATCGCGAACGGGATAGCGAGGAGCGTGCCGTGCAGTAGTAGGATGACCTGGATGCCCTGGGCGATCTTCCGAAAGGTTTCTGACGGGAAGATGCGGCCGAGGAAAAGCACGATCGACAGTTTCACGGCAGCTTGCAGGACAGTGTAGATCAAGTTTCCGACGTAAAGCATCTGACTCGGCGTTAGGACGAGGCACCACGATCAGTAGGCGGGCCCGGACCACCAAACCTTACGAATGACAAACCCATTGCCAACCGGTATCGTCCAGTAGTGCATGCCGAAACCGATGCTTGTGATGTGCAAATAGACCACAGTCAGGGCGATGAGGAGGACCTGTTACGAGACATCAGAAAGGCTTTCCTGGTGAGCCGGGATCAGTTACCGCCGCAAAGATGGTCACGGAATCGTCTCTCCACAGGCCACCGGCGTACTGTTTGCTCGTGAAAAGACGCAGTGCCACAACGAGCAACACAAGAGTACAGCTGATGATGAGCGTTCGTCTGACTTCCGTCCTGCGCGATGCCTTTGGGTACGCTTCGCACAGAACACCCTCCACCGCCGCTGCAGCTTCAAGAGATCAGATGGACTTTCAAAAAGGAAATGGCGGCGGAGCCTACTCAGCTGATCGTCAAATCGGCAGTTCGTTTGCACACATGTCGAAAGTTCTGATTGGACAGCAATGTTTGGACAGATGCACGTAGCCATATCTTCTAGGTCGCAGGCGGACGTGGTGAATGTGCTGCTGATACATTGAGACTGGATGGGGGACTCGTCAGCGCGGTGCAGATCAGGACGATACCGCAAAGACTCACAGCACATGACGGGATCTGCGAAAGGATTTCGACGGCCGACGTGGCTTGGACGGTAGAAACAGCGAGCTGGAGCAGCATCACTGTGAGGGCCGGCCATCGACGAGACATTGCAGAAAAGATGCTGATAAGCAAGCGAGAGGATGCTGACGCGGACGGCTGGCGGTGATATCACCACGGTTTTGACGCTGGCATCGGCGATATCCTGCAATTGGAGGCCATGCCGTAGCGGGCGAGATTCCATCATATACATGGGATGTAAGCGGTGCTGAGAGAGACACTTCTGGGGCTCCCCGTAGCAGACAAAACCTGCTTTCCATAGAGGGGCGCGAGCATGATACGGCTCCACTTACGCCGTGGAAAGACAGTCTGCTCTGCAGGCGCATGCCTCGTCCCACACCTCAGCTCGCTCAGTTTAGTTTCGTAGCAGCGGCGAACTCTCTGTCTTTGGTGTTTCGTACCTTGCAGCCTGGCTTCAAGGGTGAACGTAATGGTCTCCGACTGCCTAGGAAAACACCATCAGCAACGGCACGCCGCATTATCTTTCATAGCGAGGAGGATATCAGACCATCTAGCACAGTTTTGAAATGTGGTTGATTCCGGCGCATTCCTGCGCATGCCGGCTCGCTCACACGCGGGCACCACGCGGGGGGGATCTGAAATCTTGTACGATATTGTAGCAGAAACTCATAACATAAAACAATACACACCCATACAAAACTAACTAGGCAATTACTCTACATCGTTCTCGTCTTCTTCGGCGTCGGACTCAGAGCTCTCGTCCGATACGTCCGAGTCCTGAACAAAGTCGGACTCGGCGCCGCCATACTCGTCGTCGAGCAGGTCTTCACCCGACATATCTGAGCCTTCACCGGAGCCTGTGTCAGAATGGGAAGTCGCATCGATCTCATCGTCAAATAGGTCTTCATCCACATCACACATGGAATGGCCCGTAGACTCCAGCCCGTCGTTGCTGAGCGCGTCGAGAAGTAGCTCGGCCGCGTCTGCAGTGTGCAACTGAAAGACGGCCCTTGTCCGATGCATAGATGACTCGTGGGTGTCTGGGAACAGGATTCGCACGCAGCAGTACATGTATAGCATCTTTCTCGATACTGAATCCTCGCACAGGTGGAGTGTTCCGGGCAAGACCCCGGGATGGACAGCGTCTTCCGGCGCATGTATTTCCCAGATCCGCGCAGAAAACATAAGGACTTGCTCCAGCACTTTGATAACCACAGGTATGTTGCCAAAGTCAAAGTTCAGCGCCTTGTCAAACTCGAACAGCAGGTTCGTTCGGTTGTCCGACAGGCCGTCGTCAGGTTGATCGGGCGCTTCGCGGACCTTAAGGCACGCTAGAAGGGCGGCAACCTTGACAACGAACTCTTTGCCTTGCAGCGGCCCACACAGACAGCTTATGATGTAGGCAAGGAACCGGTCTCCCGCGGTGCTGTTGATGTCTTCTTTGACCCTGTCAAGCGGCGGGTACCACGTGTCGTCAGTCACTCCGTTGTGGGGGCAGTTGACTGCCAGGCAGATGGCGAGGCAGCACCGCTCGTCTTGTCTAAGCAGGTTGGTCCTGATACTTGTTAGCAGGACATCCCTGTGGCAACATGGTATTGTGCCGCTCACCACATGGAGTCCATGATCTCTTTCGGCACGTCTATGGCGGCTCGGTAGTCCAGTACACATCGTTACCAATCACGATTCTTATACAATGCCATCTACAACACGACTCCAAACTGCCTTTCTGTTCGGATGAAGGCAGATTGTGCTCTTCGTGCATGTGCGCTCACGTTGGCATCCCGAGTCGTCTACCAGAAAGCGGATCGCCTGCGCAGCCAGTTTTGTAAAAGCCATCATCGGCTCGCTGGCGCGCGAAAGCTCTCATCCATCTCCACCTCGTTGCGTCGAAGACAAAAGCAGCCTGAAATGGCTTACTGGGACTTGCTACGATTGGCAACATCCATCCCTGTTCAGCATCGGACTTTTCGTTGCGGGTTCAACAGTCAAATCTTCCATCAGTGTCGTATAAAATGATCTATGACACGCACGTGGTTCCGCATCATAATACATACATACCGGCACTTCAGCCCATCCACATGATAACCTGGAATGGCATCCAGACCTTTCAAACGCCCTTGCCGATCAAGCGACCTGCCGTATCGACCAACCGACATCGACAACGCAGTCGTGGCCTTGGGCGGGAGAACCCATGCCATCGACCTACAAAACGATACGATGCAGTCTCAAAAGGCACCAGTCAGCAAGGAGAAACGTCTGGAAGAGCTTGTGAGAGACTCCGGCCGCCTCCGACAAGAACTTGACTACTGGAAAGGCCTGGCCCTCATAGGGACCACTTTCATGTCCAACGTAGACGAAGCCGTGTCACAGCTTCGAGACGTGGTGAGCAGGTTTTTGAACGTCGTGGGAGAGACAAACGCCGTGGCCGCGGAGAACAGCATGGGTCCTGGTCATGCGTCTGGATGCGAGCTCAGCGAAGGCGCAGAGAGACGGACTGCATACGTTCAAGACTTGCCCGTACCAAAAGATAGCCTTAACGTACTCCTGGCCCCTGTGAGACGGGGCCGAGGAGGTTATGACTTTGAGCCTGCTGATCTGCGGATGAAGCGAACGCAGCCACCAGACAGTCCCGGAGGCTGGCTCTAACAGGAAGCGTACTTAAGCTGCACAAGCACAAATCAAACCCGTTTTCGCCGTGTGATGTCGTAGATAGCAAGTGAGATTTCATGTCTATACATATACTACATGCATAAAGTACTACAACGTCGCGATGGCCACTTTAAATGACTCCTATCACCGAGTGTTGCCAAGTGCCGTGGCTGCTGTCGCAGAAGGGCTCGAGCCCCTCGATGTCGCGGTCCGGAATCGTCGTAAGCAACCTATCTCCGACGGGCGTTTGCCTTTCTAAGCATGGGTCCGTTGCAAAACTCTCTCCTTTGGCTCACTTCCAGCCCTGACATATTATTGAGAGGGTGGAGTCGCGCAGATTGACGGCGGCTTGTTTTCCTGAAAGACTGCGACGCCTCATTCGGCATTGCACTCGTAGCGCGTTGATCTTGCATCCCGAGATTCACAGTCCGAACCCGGCCTACTGTATCCATTATTGACCTCATCTCATATTGATTGCGAAATGCCCCGCGATAGCCACCATGTTCCTCAACAAGATGCCTTACCGATACGCCAGGAATGGCCTTCTTAGCTACAGGCATCTGCACGATCATCACTAGGCGGAAGTCATTTTCAGCTTTTTGATTCTGCAGTCAAGCAGAGACACGGTCATAATGTGCGCCCCAGCTCTGCAGTACATAAGGACGACCCCCAGCCACGACCTGGCAAGAAGCTTCGCTCAGCACGAGCGCCTCTGACCCTTTGCCCCATATGAACAGATCAACGAAAGAAGTCCTCGATTATGTTATGAACCTTTTTTTCGTCAACAATAAATGGCACGAAGCTGCCGTTAAACTCGGAGCCAATCCCATCTTCATTGGGTCTGCCCTCAAGCGACTCGCCCGAGGTGAAGATTGCCAAGAGCTTCACCTTGCAGCTGCGTCCATGGACTCGACCGGGGATATCCAATACGAAGTCCAGCTAGCCGATTCACTAAAAAACCCCAGATTCGACGGCAAAGCCCTTTCGCGTGTCCAGGGCGCCGATCCGCGCGTTACGTTGAACATTCAAGAAGATAGCGATTACATGGATGACCATACAAAAGTTGAAAGTTTTGGTAGCCTGTTCAACCAGACAAGCCATGGATTGACGACTTGCGTACTTTACTATAACAAAGGCCAGGGGCACCTAGAGGAGCTTCACATTTCAGGCCATCAGCTGCCTTGGAAAGAACTATACAGAATACCTTTGCAGTACTCTTTGTCGCCGTATCACTCGAAGCCCCTCGAACGGGTCGTCGTTGAGGACGTGGATATAAAGTTCGAAACTCAAAAGTGAGCGGCGCTACATGGCACACAAGTCTCTCCTAAGAAGCAAATACGCACGTCTTCATAACAACAGTGCAGCTTTCGCGTAAGGGCGCTACGCTTCGGCCAAAGACGTGGCTTATGCTCCTGTCCCATGAATATATAGCATCGGCTTCTATCAACGCGCTGTTTGTCTGTCAATGACCGCGACGAACCTAGAATCCTGGTAAGGTAACGGACCATGTTTCCGAAGATGTACAGTAACATGCCCAATAAGCGGCGGCGTTGTTCTTCATTATGTATTTCAGACTTCGACATTAGGGCCGTCAGTCTATGCAAGGTTATGGCAATGTCTGAGGTCTATCGGCCGCTTCATTCTTGGCAACGAGTGCGGATTTCAGGCAATGAGGATGGTTCATTGTACTTGTACGGCCTTATCCTATCTCAGCATAGCCGTTTGACACGGACCCTCTTAGCACACGCGTATCTACTCACTAAGCTCCGATAGTTCAAACAGGGTTATAGGATAAGCTGTAAACCTTTACTGCAGGCTTTGAAGCCCCGTCTTAGTCCAGAGCTTATGGTACCTACATCCGGTGGGAAGCCTCACATTGATAATGCACATGTAACGAGTCCCCTGCCTTTTGGAGCACAGCAATCATGATTGTGACAGAAATGGCCTGGCTAAAGAAATGCCGTACCTAAGCGAGAAGCGTGATGTCAGTCTCGCTTAGTACATGAACCGATTGGACACCCCGTGACGGCGACAGTTGCGTCCGCATGTTGCACCTCGAAAGCTTAAGCCGCTTTCCGTACAAGTTTCCATTGATCAAGTTAAGCCAACCAAGCTCGTGTCAGAGTCGAAGTTACTTTGAGCAAGAGGCATCGTTCACGAAACCTATAATTGAAACCTCCCCAAAGTCTAGCAACACGCTCTTCGCATGTCCGTCAAGTATTTCATTCCGGCGTGTCCCACCGTGTTAATAGCATCTTGTTAGTCCAGCGCACCTGAGATAGTACCACCACGCACTCCATCCCCCGCGTAAAGGTCAGTGTGGCATAAGTAATGTTGATCTTATTGCACCGAAGCTGACTTAAAGGCATACCAGTCTTAAAGTCAACATGTTGGTCCTTCTTCCGGCCTCTTCCGCGTCTGATCACATCCCGCCTCCCCTCTGTCGATCATGTCGTGCGCCTACCACTCGACACGTGACACGATCGTCCAACCGCAAAGGAAACGCTGGGCGACCGTACTACAAGTGTCTCCCTTGTAACAAATTTCACTGTTTTGCCGATAGCCGTGGTTGCGATCCACGTAATCCGAACTGCTCATGTGGCCAACCTAGCAGGATGCAGGTTGCGGGCCGTGAGCGCAACCCGCCCGGTGGACTTCACTTCGTCTGCCAAAACGGGGGATGCGACTTCTACCTGCCCAGGGTTAATGATAACGGCGTTCATGAGCGCGTTGTTGGAGAGCGCATCATATCTCTTTTAGCTAGGCTTTCTATCATTTGAAGCTCCCTATGATCTGTATGGAGTTATGCATATCTTGCGCGTCAGTGGTCCTGTTTTGTTGACATTGTACTGTAACCTGCTCAATGAGGTAGGAAAATGGCAACGGAGTTGTGAGGTCTGTCCAAATCTCCATCATCCGAAAGACCTGCCATATGCTGTATAGGGCAACGCTTCGGCTCGTGTCGCCAGAAGCGCTTCTGCACCAGGCTTGGTCATGCCGTGTCTCATCGCATACAGTCAACTGCTGATCCATGAATGGCTGCGACGCAGCAATACGGGCATCAAGCCCCGCAGCCAATTTCGAACCTGACTCTATCTCCAATGACGGTTGGCGCCGTTTCGTGCGCAAGTGTTGACGAATCCCCAGACCCTTGCATTCATCGTCGCGCTCGCAAGGCAGCACGCTCTGTTTGCTGCTCGTCAGCTCATACCCCGGCTCTTGTCGTCCAGAGCAATTCCGCTCATCGACTTGAATGCTCGCTAAACAACCGGGCCTGCGCGAGGCGACACCGCCACAGGACAAAAAACGACACGTACCTCCACTTCTATTGCGACCGCAAGTCGGCACCCACTACGCCAGCGTAGATGGTATAATTCGAAACTCATCGCTAGCTGTTCAGCCCTTTCAACATATATAGCACGAGAACTTCCTTTGTCAAGCCCTTCTTGATCTGCTTCATTACTTTCAAACACTCAACGATCCGGCGAATCTTACAATAATAATGGCTTCTCAGACCCCAAGACCTCATACCCCAAATCTTCGAATCTCGATACCAGACTTACTGACGCCCGATCCGGCCACGCAGACAGTTTTGGAGGAGACTGAGCCTTGTTACGAAGATGCCTCCGGACATCAAAGCCTCGCAGTAGATGATACGTCGTCCTCGCCAAACATCCAGTGTCAGCCAGCAGACCAACAGACCATCGTCACGTCCTGTCCACGTACAACGAGCCGCATCGCGGCGGCGCACCCCCTACTATCGCCTGCAGAGCTGACGTCTCCGTGGAAACCCACCATCGAGGATATCAGGTCTACGAGCAAGGCTCTCCAGAAACATATGTTCGACGGGAATAGCAGTCTGTATGGCGCTGACTGCTCGGTACAGATGTACCCTATCTGTTCATATGATGCATTCATGTAGTGAGTAAGCCCTGTATTCTGTTTAAGAGGTGAGCAAGAGCTGATGAGCAGAAGTTCCTGGTTCTTCAAATCCCTGTGTGACCAGCAGCTTTTCAATGTCTCTCACACGGGCGGATACGCCTCCATTCCGCTCCATACCGCTTACAGTTGCAATTGCGGATGGTGCATGGCTTATATGAGTGAGATATGGAGGCCAACAGCAGACGGCACCTCGAATGGCTACTTTAGCATGACCGCAGACCCCAAAGCCGGCTGCCTTGATGAGCGGCTGGGTGGTGCTCTGGGTGGTGCTCTGGGCGGTGCTCTGGGCGGTGCTCTGCACGGTCCTCTGTGTGGCGCTCCCTTGGCCTTTGGCACGTTGGTTGAGCCGCTTCATCATTGGACGTACGGCTCCGGCCCTCAGCCTGTCCCGCAAGAAAACTGTCTGCGTGCAAATAGCGAAGGTTGGGGCGTAGCAGACGACACATCAGAGCCCATCACGGTTTCTCCGTCTTTTTTCCCTACTCAGATGACCTCTTTGAAGTATCAAGGTGATCCCTCCGGCCCTGCTTCGGTTTTTCCACATATTGATTAGCGATCTCCCATGTAATATAACGTATGTCGTTTGTTTTTCAAGATATTTTCAGCATGCAAGGCATCGACGAAAAACTGTGCGCGCCAAAACAGATAGAAGAAAGCATCTCCTTTTGTTATCATGGTTTACCGGCGTGGAAGCACGTCTAAGAGGTTCTTCGTCGAAACTGGTAGCGCGAATAGAAGCACATTCACTCCAGTCCATATTCAATACAATCACAGCACCTGCAGTAATTGTACCAACGTCCCTTTGGTCTATGCTGCCCTCGTGGCCGTGCTCCCGTCTTCAGTGCAAAATCGGGACTGCTTCAACATGGTTGTGATCAAAGACCGACCGCTTGCTGTGCCATCCAAGTCCACACGGCGGATAAACTGAAAATGTTCACGAGGTAACTTGCTGGGCTTGACGGACTCCTCCCATTCTGTCGTCTCGTTCTTGTCTGCGTCGATGATGGCGCATGTGTCGAGATTGTGACTGGAAGCAATGTGCTTAGTCTCTGCTCTTGCCGTTTTCGTTACACGCTCTGTCTGACGTTTCTTGTTGCAGAACGCGGCGCGTGAAGCCTGGTGAGCACTTGCCGGAGACTGACGAGGTAAACGTTGGTCGCTGTTGGTGATGTGGGGTCGAATTTGCCTCGGGGGTCCCTCCGAGAGAGGTGCGGGGCGAAGCGTCCCATGGAGACCATGCATGGGAAGTGTCGGTCGAGGTCTCTCCATGCGAGGTGACATGGAAGAGACCCATTCACTGACGACGTCGAAAGAAGTAAAAGACTCCCGAGACATTTTGGTTAACTGGCTGGCGGCTCCTCGGAAGCAAGAATTTTGTCTTTGGATACTGGAGTACATATTACATGCTGTACTGGAACACCAGTCTCCAGCTCGTATTTAGAGATATCCTGTCTGAAGTTCGCTACGAAGCCGTTGCTGAATCAGTGGGTCCTTTCGTGATCCGGAAGCGGCTCCCCCGTCTAGGATGTGTGTAAAAGAGAGCTCGTTCTGGACTTGTCTGGTGCATTGCCCCCGGTCAGGTCAGAGCCAGACGGCAACCCCAGGATCACAAAAGGCAAGGCACCACCGCTGAAGCTCCACCTAACAGCAAACGTTAGACGAGTGATCACGCCGGTCGATGACCAGCCATTGTGTCTCTTTTGCCATGCACAGCAAAAAAACGCTTCATCTCCGGTTTAACCTAGACCTTTTCCATCGAGTCTACGTTTCTCGGCTACAAATCAACAAGCTGCATGCTCGGGCCCACTTTTCGGCGACCTCATCCCTGCCGTTCATCATGTTGGTCGCGACCCTCACGGCCTGGCCTGCTGCATTTGCAAACTTCATCATGCTCCGCCAGCAATTGGCCGTAAGCTGAGAGGGCCTCTTCTGCTTCCCACGTCGGACATGCATAGCCGTCCCACTTGACGGCGTATAGGACATTCCCGTAATCGGTCTCGTAGCAGCCCACGATACGCTGAAGACGGGACATCCAAGCAGCGGTGCCCGTCCGGGGTCGCTCGACACATTCTTGCCATACCTTGATGCAATCCGTATCTTCGAAGATCCATAGAAGTTGACGACCGTCTAGCCAATCCCAGACGAGGGGATCGCGGATTTCTACGACTACGCCATAGAACACGCGGCCGCCATCCGTGGCGGTGCAGATGACTTCGACTACCTCAAGACGTGAAGACCAAGCTGCATGGACTGCCGAGCCCTGCTGCACTGCCATATCGGCTTTCGTTTTCGTGTAAATATGGGGAAGGGACTGTCCTCACAATGAGCGAAGCTTTGCGTAACTGACGATGAGAAATCAGGGTAATCGGCGTTGACCCTCGCCAGGTAGCCTGTATTTATGCATGTAGGTACTCAGTCGGCTCACTCTTGTCATATTACAAAGCCATTTTGGCATTTTGTCATTGTAACGGCCAAAGACGTCTGCACTCTGGCGATTGACGTTCGTTTTCGGTCTGAACCCCAACCTAGTGCCTATTCAGTCCCTCCTTCTGTAAGATCTCGAAAATGGAGGAGTGTTGCCCCATAGGTGAAAGACATACGATTCAGGCACTTTTCTGTATGTGGTTTGTAAATGAATCTGATCCTGATGATTGCCCTGTAAACTTGACCAATTTTCGCGACCATGAAATGTCCTCTGTTACATGTATGAACCGGCAACCCAGCTGGTGGCTCTCGCCCGTCGTTCTCACGCCTTCTCTGTATCATGGCAGCCTTTCTCAAGGAGTTCTGATATATGCTGTATCAGATAGCTGCTTGAAGACGAGATGCGCGTCCTGGAAACTGTCATCTCATCGCCGTCAATCTGCAAAGATATGGTCGCAGACCTTTTATCCTTTATAACCTTTTCTATAACATCCCGCAAAAAGGCAGCCACGGCACCAGCGGTATGGTGGCATCAATCTTCCCATCAACTTCCGGCGCAAGGTCTCTGTGCCTCGTTTGGGTGTCTGACGTGTTTGGCGCCGTGCATTCATCGTCAGACACGACGGGGCTGATGCTAGCTGCATTGAGTCAAGAAGTGTCAGCGACAAAGCTGTGAGTAACAACGGAATGGCTTACTTACCATCATCGATTCGTCTCCTTTTCTGTGCTGGCTCTTGTGGCGAGGTTTGAATTGCACGTTCTCGCATGTCGAGCTCATCTATGTCAAGAAACGAATACATGAGAGACGATGCGTCTGAGTCTAAGCAGCGAAGGTTTGAGACGAAAGGGGAGTCCATATCGTTTGAGGGACTTGAGAGGCCTGCGACTACCTTGTAAGTAAGATTTCTACAGCGAGGCCGCGGTCCGAAGCCTTCTTGGTGTGTAAGGTAGCCTACAACTTATATACTTTTACACCAGTGGAATTCTTGGTCTTCCTGTCGAAGACTACGACATAGCCGCTTCTAGGAATGGCAGGACATTCATGATCATGCTCTTGCCATCAGGGATGCAAATCAATATGTCGCGCACCTGTTCATCGTTTGAATAGATAGTATCCTCATGTTCTCGTGAATCTATTGGATCATCTACAAATGGCCTGGCAATGCAGTGGGTACTACTGCTGCCTTCGCTGACGCATCAGGGGAACATCCTCGAAATGATAGGCCCTGACGCCCTCTGTTTGTTACATCGCAATACGTTGATAACTCCCGTCTTGCTCAGACCGATCCCTTGCTTCAGCAGCTCCCTGACCATACGCACAACCGGCCTAGGTGCATCCTCCAGGAACTGGATCGCCACCACATCGTGGCTCCTCGACGCGGCCCAGAAGCAGTGCGAATACAGCACGTGAAACACTTTCAAGAGCTTCGGCTCTCGTGTCAAAAAACTCATGATATCCCATTGGTTACTCGCGTCCGCGAGCCGCACGAGTTTGTCCGTGATGGTACGCAGCACGTCTTCGTCCGGTTTGGCACCACGGCGCAACAAGACCGACGCCATCACGGGGTCCCCATGACACGTAGAGAGTGTCCAAGAAAGGGCCGTCGCACCGTTCGAGTCGCGTTGATCGATCTGTACGACGGCCGAAGACAGCAACATCTCCGCCTCCCAACGACGCCTCGAGCGGATGAGCTTGAGCAGGAGCGGCCCCGTCCAGTTGCAGCGTGCGGATATGCAGACCTGTGCGTTCGGGTCGGCGCCTAATCCAATGAGACGGTCGACGAGCCGTTGCTTCGTTGTTGCTGTTCGCCCATGCGTCTGCTTTACCCGGGCTAAGAGTGCCAGCTCGAGCGGTTTCTGATCGTAGATGTGGAGTGCCGGGTCTGCCCCCTCAACCAGGCCGTCTGCCTCGCCCGTGGCGTCCGCTCCGGCATGCAAAAGTGCCAAGGCGGTGGAAAACATGCCATCCTCGCATGCCATGCTCAAGGCCGTCATGCGCCACGTGTCGATCGTCGTGGTCTGGTTCACATCCACATCGAACCGCGCTAGGTGGGTTATGACTGGTATTGCTGGCACTACTTCCAAAGCGACTCGCAACGTAGGATATCGGCTACTGATGGGAGGGATAGTGCGCAACGTATGGTGCGGCCAATGGTCCGCAGCAGGTCGGGAGCGGATGTCCCATATTTGGACGCTACCCAGGCGGGTTCAAAGAAAGATTATAACCTGTCTGACTGTGGTTGCATTCTGCATATTGGACATTCTCTTGGCCATTTTGAGTCTTTGGCGCATGCGATGACGGCCAGGTCGGCGGCCAGCTCAGTGTAATCCTACTGCTTCAACCGCCAGGCAGCTTGGGGAAGAGATAGCAAATAGGCGCTGGTCGCAGATTGACATAAATTCAGATATAAATACTTGATTGATTTTCGCCCACCAATCGAACGAGCAAGATGTCTGTATTTCTATTGATACCGGATTAATATGAACATAATGCGTTCAGTTGATCAGCATAAAGCCGCGTTGCCTTCACGCCGTTCATTGGACGTCTACTACTATCCGTCCAGGGCATCCAATCGTACGTCGCCGGCTACTCGCGATTGGCCATTCCCATGTTTCTGAAATGCAGAGCCGGAGTACACGAGCTCGTACTCTGTCCAAGAAACACCCTGGTCTTTTCTCTCTCCATCGTCTGGCCACATATAGCTGCCACAGCCCTTCTTTTCAGGGCACTGACAAACTGCCCTGACCAGCATGAAGCGCACCTGTATTTCCTTTTGGCGTAGAAACGGGGCACACCATCCTTGGCGTTGTGTATGGGCTTCAACGTCCTCTCCAGTGTCCCAATCAAATGGCTCTTCGCCTTCAAGCCGTTCTTCGATTATGGACCTGAGACTCTGGGAAACCTCGTCGGTTTTGCCGTCGAAGAAGTCTAGTCGAGGTAGACATTTTCTTGTGCCATGTCTGTCACATAATTTCCCATTGGGTCTGATGGGTACGGCATAAGTGACGGCCTGCAGCTGTTTGAAATAATAGCGCTGGGTTGGAAAATGACCATTGTTGTCCCAAAACACGATGACAGACTGGATCACCTCCCAAGGGTTAGATGGGAAGTCTTCCAGATCGAACTCAAGGCTGCGAAGATTATCGAGATTGCCGATAAAGATACTATCAGTGTTCGTATAGCAATAGACATTTTCGGGTCCTAGTTCCGGGGTGCATTCCTTGTCTGCATCCTCATTGTCAACCCATCGATAATACTTTGGTAATTGATGCAAAACCTTCAAGGCAAGCTCGCGGGATTCTGAACAAACGACGAGGGCGGTCGGAGGGGGTGAAGCGACGAGATAAAGCCCGCCATCCCTGCTAACCAGTCCATGGATCTGGGGTTCGATTTCGAGTGTGCATACCCAAATCATATGTCTCAGCTCGATAGGCAGTTTTTGAAACGGGTGAAAGGTCGAATTCGATGGCTGCAATGCATTCGTATGCTCTTCGAAAGTCGCTTTCTCTAAAAGAAGGCCTGAGGAAACGTGAGCAGTCTCTGGAGTACCACTAGTGCTGTTGGCCACCCTTGGCTTAGAAAGTTGAGTTTTCGACATTTTTTGGGACCCCGACGAGGAAGAGAGCCTAAAGTCTGCCGGGCAGTGTCGATGATCAGAGAAGGAGAGATTCCGCGTCAGATATCGGCTTGATGAGAAACGTTGCGGACAAAAGGCATTTCAAGGTTACAAAAGAGCTTGTCACGTTCAGTTGCGAAGACGGGTTAAATAATCATCAAATAGGTAGTGTTTTACTTGGTCTAACTCAGCCCCTATCAGCACACAGATGAAGCAAGGATCGGCCAGCATAGATTTAAATGGCATTGAAATCAGGGCTCGGGACGGAGGGCCGCGGGGGTGGGGGCAATCCTTGAAGCATTTTTATCCAGGAATCAAAACATGCGACTTAGGTACATCTGTCTAAACACCCCTATTACTTTTTTGTACGCACCACAACCTCTTCCGCACACCGCTCAGACTCAAGATCTTCTACAGCCAGACCACATTAAAGAGCACGATTACATTACGAAGCAGAAAATTGTTTAGCCCTGTATGTACGAAAGTTATACCCACCTTTCTCCCTCACGCAAGTGGTGTTCAAATTTGAACTTGTTGGACAAGGCATTCCGACACCCCAGTGGCGCAGCCATCGGGAGATGTTGATTCGTCCTTACCGCGAGTCTGTCCGTTTTGCCAGCCTCACTATTCCTGGCGGGGACTTGGTGCTATCAAAGGAAAACGAAACCATTCCTGGGCCCCTGCAACGGGTGAAACACAATAGGTAGGACTCGGGAGCTCAGGGTCCGTCGTCAATAACGACCTGCCAACGGGAATAGGGGAAGCGCAAGACCGCGAGAGCTGGTGAGAAGGGTGTCTCGCGTGAGGCCCATCGAGCGGATGATAAGACGCAGGCCCTGCCATGTTGGGGTTAGTGCTCTTAGATCATGGCCTGAAGAAACGGCTGCCTTGGAAGGTGTGACGCAGAGGAAAACCCGGTGAAGGTCGGACGATCGGCAGTGATGCACCGCTGGATCCTAGACTGAGGACGCGGCTGCGGTGGCCTCGTGTCTATCCCAGGAGTGCTAAGAGATGCCTGCACATTGTCGCGGGCTCTGGCTCGAGCTGGCGGACAGTACTGCATCTCCTGACAAACACGGCTGCGGGGGCTTTCGCCCGTTGTCTCGTCCGAACTCAGAGTCGCTCCAGTTTGTGGGCACTGATACCTTGTTCCCTGCCGAGGACACCAGACGGCCATCCCTGCCGGGTACCGTTGTGTATCTTACTGTGCCTGTCATTCATCCTTCCACCCCTCCCTAAATCTTCACCGCACACTGTGGTTCTGAGTCGGTTCCTGTTCCCGCCGAACCCGAGTGAATCGCAGACGGCGGCCCACGTATTGCCCCGGTACTCTGGGTACTTGGCACCACGGTCCTGCTGCCAGCATGCTGCATGTGGGCCAGGGTTATCGTGCGAGCGGCGCTCCCGCGGGTGATTGTGTTGAGGTGGCCTAGGAGAGCCCGGTCGATCAGATGAATATCACCCAAGGTCTCAGGTAGGTAACGGACTGGAGACCGACGCCAGCCGTCTGTAGGTTTGCTAGTGTTTTGGTCCCAAGCTGAACCACGGCGCGCCTGAGACACACTAGTGACGGATTTGCGAAGCCCTGGGACGAAGTGGTGAGGGCGTGCTATCAGGGCAGGGCAGGCGAGATGTACGGCCAAACACGAGATTGCTCGCCCCTCCAATACCTCTTCAGTGTGGACTTCCGCACCCGTTGCTTGTGGCGTCGGCAACATAAAGAGGGTCCAATAGATGATAGGAGTACTCTGCAACTCGAAAAGGACCTGGTCTCTGGGGTCATCACCGTCTTAGAGTGCCGAAGAGAGTGGCTCGTCGACGAGAATTCAAGTGACAGTTCTCCCGCGTGTCCACAGAGAAAGTTTTGCTTTGGACGCTTCAGACATGTCCTGACATCGAGAAGAGGACAGCGCAGGAGATGTGGGCCTGAGGCATAATCCCGTATTCAGGGCCCTGGTTAGAGACAAGGAGGAATTGATACCAGGTTTTAGTCGACCCTGTATGACCTTTCCCAAACATTGGACATGTCTATACTAGTGTGCAGTACAAGTACATCGTGCAGGAATAATGTTGCCAAAGGGGTGGTGTGGCATGAGGGGTGCGAGGGGGTGTAGCTCAGTAGCACTGACATTACCAAACCAAGCCCTGGAATAGAGCCCTTATTAGAGCTAACTGTTTCTGGTGTCAGGACAAACGTCCTGACATCGAAAGAGGATTAGTGCATCTCAGCAAAAGGGCGGCGTAAGGGGGTGGGTGTAGCTGCTGTAAAATGATTAGGTGTGTACTCCTACCCATGCCTCGCATCCCAGTTACCGAAGCCCAGCAGAGCTAACCGTTCCTGGCGTCAGGACAAACGTCCTGACGTCGAATGGGGATTAGCGCTTCAGAGAAGCTTCTACAGGTACTTGGAATAACTGCCCTGCCCCCATCCTTGTCGGCGTTGCCTGCCCAAGGCCCGTGCGCTGCCCGCCTTCTGTATTCTCAGAGTACTAATAGTGCAGGTATGCTGGATTCAACTCTTGCCCTTGTCCTGCAAGTGTCGGGGCACACCGTTACATCGGCCTTATTCCTGGATGGTGAGTGTCGTGTCAATACCTGTACACCCTCATCGTGGTCGACACAGAGTACGTACACACAAAGTGATCGCACCCCCACGGTGATCTGCTCTAGATGCGGGGTATTTGCACTTACACCGTTGAGGAACAGGCTAGTGGGTCTAGGACAACGGGCGAAAGCCCAGGGCCTGTCGGGAAATGCAGTATCCGCCAGCTCGAAGTCAGAGCCCGCGAAAGTATGCAGGCATTTTTTAGCGTGCTTGACATTGACGCGAGGTCCTTGCAGCCGCGTCCTATGTTGAACATCCGGTGGTGCATCTCTTCCAAGTGTCGCCCATTGCAGATCGTCCAGCCTTCACCGAGTGTTTATTTGCCGCAAACCATCCTAACACACTGTAACGAGCTGGTCAGCGACGACTCTCACCTCCCCGTGGTGCTGGCTGGAAACCTGCGAATGTCTTTTGCCTCCGTAGCATTTGCAGAGCGAAGAAGAGTCATCACCTAACAGCATTTGTCCGCTGGTTCGGGCTACGGGTGATCAAGGGCTCGCTAGCCCTAGCACCCACAAGCCACAAGGGAACACTTTGAAAACCACCCGACCTACGACCGCGAAATCGAGCCTACAAACGACGGACATATGGGTCGTGGAATAGGACACCCTTGGGGTGCTTTCGGGCTGCTCTGCCGATAGGAGCCGGATTGCGTCGAAAACGAAGAACATAATCGGAAGAAAGCAACGAGGACGAAACGACGCGACGCAATCGGACCCACGCAAAGAACGACGAAGCATCTTGGTTAGTATGAGGGAGATGCCGTGTCGCTTGGCTGTTTCGGTTACAGAGAGGATACTGGTGGATGAAATCCTGCAAGACACGGTCGGCCTTGCGAGAGAGATCTCGTAGGGTAGCGCGAAACAGACTTGACTGTCTGCGGGGCGCAGCATATAATGGAAGCAATGGAAGGCTGGATGGGCGGATCGCAGATACGACACTTTCTATATGGCTCGAGAGGACGGACGCGTGTGTCGTTGTCTCCATCAACGGCGTCGGCAGCGTAGGAAAAACCCCACAAATCCACCTATTCCCTTCGAACTGGCAAATCCTCTGTCTGGGCGACATATTTGACGATGACGCAGACCTCCATGAGAAGCTGGCAGCTGCCGATGGGTGGTGGAAGAGCTCCTCGGATGAGTTCGTGTCCGAGATATTCAAGGCCGTCGTACGGAGACACTCGAAAGCCGTCGATGCAGGCAGCAGCACCCATCGCCTAGCTGTCCTCCAATGCGGAGCAAACATGTTCGAGGCTATCGCGCTGGCCATGATTGCCATAAAAGAGAAGCACGAGGACCTCGCAGTCGCCAAGAAAGCATTCGACTTCATCGTCGCTAAGCTAGGGCTCACCATACCAAGGGAAGACCATGCGATTCTCATCAAACATCATGCAGACCCCGGTGACGCGACAGAGACGGCTCCTCGCGAGAAGAACAGCGTCAGCCCCGCAAATGGAGATTATGAGCGTTATCAAGAGATGGTCCGCCGAGCGCTCCGAATGCAAGAATCGGTAGGCCAATACGATTGGGTCTACGTAACAGCCGACGGGCATTCGCAGCGTCAAATCCAGGATGCCATACGCGGCTACCTGAGAAGCGCAACAATTCTGCCTGATCTGCTGAAGCCGACCTTCGAGAAAATCAAGACAATCTACGCACTCGCAGGTCTTTCCGAGTGCGGCAAGAGCACAGTGGCTGACATGATCCATAAGGCCCATGGCACCAGTGGGGTGCGACTCAAGATGTCCTACCTTCTGGATATAGCGAGTAACGAGCTAGGCTATGATATCTATTCCTTGTCTGGAGACCGACGGGCTGCTGCTTTGCTGAGAACGCTGGATACTTATGCTCGCTACCATTGGTACTTATCGACACTCACCATCGAGAGCGTGCATCGGTACGATTCCATCGCAGCTCTGAAGTCCTACCTCGGTCCTCTCTTGCAAATCACATACATTGATACAAACGAGGAATACGCCCGGCCAAGCGGTTAGGGATAACTACCCCGCCCTACTTGCGAGACACCCCCACATCCGAGACACTATCACCACCACCATCACCACCACTATCACCACATATTTCACCACTTCTACCACCCACCTATATACAACTTCCGACCTCGCTGGATAATTTGGATGCGCTGGATTTATCCGGACTATCTGTATCGCCGGCATCCGGATTTTCCACCCGCCATATATGTTCTATAGTGGCGAAGGTGCTGTTAGGCGATAGGGGGACCTTTTTCCTCTGGTGTTGCTGCTGGTTATCTAATTGGTCCTCTAGCTGGCAGACCTT
Organism: Colletotrichum somersetense; assembly: GCA_030867255.1. Lineage (NCBI taxonomy): Eukaryota > Fungi > Ascomycota > Sordariomycetes > Glomerellales > Glomerellaceae > Colletotrichum > Colletotrichum somersetense. The sequence continues at coordinate 23,609 of MU843685.1, read as the reverse complement.
TTGCTCTAGAAGTGCCAGTCTAGATGCCTGGTTATCTTAGCCCTTTTGCACCTTTCTAGATAGGTGACGAATAGTATGGGTATCTAACCTATCCTTGGCCAGCTGGGTTAACTGGTGTAACTGATGCCGTAGATCAGCAGACCGATGAGGGGTTGACCATGGGACGATAGATACGGCTTCATCCCACTGTTGGCTGGTGGGCTGGCTGGTCTGCTGGTTGGTCTGCCGGCTGGATGATGCCTTGGATAACATAGGGTTGGATAATGGGTGCCTTGAAGGGAAAATCTGCCTTGCTGCCTCGGCGCCTGTGTGATCTGCTAGCGTTCGAATGCCTCCTTGTCATCCATTGCATCGAAGGGCTTATTAATCGATTTTGCAATATCTGGACCTTCAGCATCTCGCAGGTCAGATTAGCGTTTACCTCTCATGACTTATGGTCTTCACTCCTTGCTCTTGGATAAACTAGGCCTTACCGTGCTGTGTTAGGCTAGAAAGAGCGGAAGTCTACAAATTGTCATGGTCCTGCTTCGACATCTAGGTGAGATAGGTGTCGAAGCCACTATTGCAGAGGCGGCAACAGGAAATTGGGTCAATGGCAAGCCATATTACCGATGCGAAATGTGTACTTGGCAACACGCTTATCCCCCCTTCCTAATGCCCTGCTTACAGCCCTCACATAGCTCCCTTTTGTGAGGGTTCTTTTTGTCATTCGCAAAATAGGCGGGTTCTGCCAACTTAAGAATTTCAACTTGGACCTCTTCCACAGTCTAATAGCGCAGCCGAATTCTCCTGCCCGTTTGGCTGGCGGGGAAACAGCACAATTAAATCCGTCGCTATTGCACTGGGGAAAGAGAGAGGCGCTGCCTCTAGGAGCAAAATACAGCTCTCTAATATCGGCGGCTGGTTCCATTTTCGTCAGCCGAACAGAAAAGCCAACTCTGGATATTCTGAAGAATTAGTATATCAACTCCCATCCCCAAATCTCATACATATTTACCTTATTTCGTTCATACCACAGAGATGGCTGCCTTTTTTTGTAATAGGTTTCTGTATCGTTTGTTAGTATTGTCTGGTCTCATGTGCGTTCTTTTGGGACGCTTGGGGCTGACGGAGACTGTCGGTGTGTCTAGAAGAGATAGCCTAACCGGCACTGATGGGTTTTTATCTTCCTGTGTTGAGTGTGGTGCGTTAATGAACGAGAAGTATAAAGTGGCAGCGTATTGTAGATCAAGAGGTGGCGTATAGCGCTGGTCTGTCCTTGACCTAAACGCCTGTCTAGTTAATTACTAGGGCGAACTACTGGCACAAGACGAGTAAGTTGCGACAATATGGTTGTAGCAAATCTGACATCGACTAGCGGCCTTTTCTTCCGCACATGTGGCCCTTGCTGGAACGATAATTCGACTTTATTGTGAGCGAATTATGCTTGCAGTTGCGAGATCTTGGCGGGAGAGGGGAGACATACTGTAAATAGAATTGACCTCAGTATGTCAAACGACTGAATCGCTTTAAAACACCGCTAACTTCTTGTAGACGATCTTCTAGGGAATAATGACGGTGTTCTCGTCTGTAGTAATTAAAGAACCCATGGTAAGGCAGTAGACGAGGGGAAAATCACTTGGTCGGGACCAGACCTTTTCTTGAAACCATCCTAGATAGAAGTCGGGGTAAATAGAGCGACAAAAGTTGGGACGGAGCCAGAGGGGAGTATGGGCGCAACCACACCTCTGCCTACGCCTGAAGTGTGTCCTGGTCTAGAGAACCACTGCTGATAGGCCGTTCTTCCCTTATATATAACCAAGGAATGGATGGCAATGCCCTCTGCAGACTTATATTTAACGATAGGCACCCAGGCTGCTTCCCCCCTCTATCTTCGCCGCAGCCCTGCCCAGGACCAGCCCATTATCTTCCTTGCCCTCATTGATGCCAGTCTTAGCCATGTTGTATCTGTTTGTTGGTTGGTATACGAACAAGGCGAGAAACGGAAGATAGTCCAGTGGTGCCATACCTTTAGATCAATGATTCTGGTGATGTTGCATAGCAAAGAAACAAAATGACAGATCAATTGGTCTGACCTCCCTCGGTTGGTAGAAAAGTACTATAAACTCCCGTAGGCGTTTTAATTTACATAAAAATGAAGCTCAAGACATCAAAAGACACACATGGGGCAGCCAGTCATGGTGTGCCTAAATCAAGCTGCAATCAGAGGCCATCGATCGTCAACAAAGCAAATCGATTCGCTGACAAAGGGAATCGATTCGCTGACAAAGGGAATCGATTCGCTTACATAGGTCGACCTCTCCGAAAGGAGCAGGGCACCCCAGAGCAAAGCACGGATGCAGCCATTCTAGGTAGAGATTTGTCCCCTTGTTCTACAATATTGTATAATTTTCCCATTGTGTAAACGAGTTGTCCTGGAACGTCTTTTTGCAAGCTATCGGCTTCTCCACCGATAAATTTGAGCAATGTCTCGGCTGGGACGATGTGAGTTGGCAATATTCGTCCGTCATAGTACACATGCGATACTATACAAGGTCACGCTGTGGTTACACCCAAACCATGACTGATGCCCCGCCAATGAGAACCCAATCTTTACGAGAGTTGCCCTTGTGGCAGGAAGAGGACTCAAAATCGTTCGAACGATACGGGGCATCTGAAAAGACCTCACGGACGATGTGCTACCTGCGAAATAGTCGTGCTACGGCCACTCGTTGGTGAATATTGTGTTGGCAGGGCGATAAAGAAGCCAGCATCTGAGGCGATAGCGACGTGCAAGGCTATACGTTGTGGAAGTTCTGAGATGGCAGTGTTGTTCCATGCATGTTTTGGAGCCAACTCCGGCTTCTGCGTCATGAATGTCAGGGGTCTTGGGTCGGGCTGCAGAGCCCATTCTGGATTACCAACCCCTGTTATCAAGGGTGACTCAGCTACTGAGGCCATTAGCTGAGGCTTGAAGCCTTGGGTGAGCAGAGTTCCGATTAGGGCATGCTGCGCTGCATCAAACTTTGGCGCCATAATCGTAGTTAGCAGTGATGTGCCGGCTGTGTGAAGAGCAAGAAGGGCAGGACTAACGTCCGCGGAGCAGATATAGGATGCTAGGCAGTTTTTGGGCAAGCTAGATCTGGACGGATTACCAGGGAGCCACTTCTGGTTCTGTTATAGTGATTACCGCATGGATACATCCCTACAAAAGTGATCCACTCAGCCACACAAGCCGCCGCTCCACACTACCCTCACTAAAGATGGAGTACAAAATCAAGCGAAGCCCATTATGCCTTTGTAAGTTTTTGGCTGTCGCAAATTGAGAAAGGCTCGTTTTGGCTCCAGACCACAGCAACTATAAAAGCGCTGTCTCTGCCAGCCCTGAGTGTACAACCATGGCAGCATAGGGAGGGGAAAAGGCGAAGAAGAAAAAAAATAGGAAAAAAAAGGTCCAAGTCTACTAGTCATCGTGCTCGAGATTTTTAAATGACTTGCAATACAATAGGTTGGGCGGGAAAGCCATCCGGACTAGCACGACTGGCTTCTGTCATCATTCTACCACCCCATAGCCAGCCAGGCTGGCTGCCGTTTTATGGGTCGAGGGATAAGTTGCTGTTTCTGTCAATGATCCCTATCCAGTGCTTATGACTGACGGTGACGAAGAAAACTCGTTGCGAGGGGGAACGGAACGGAATCACAGAGGTCCAGTCCCTTTTGCCATGTCCTGTTTGGCTGATCAGATGATACTGGAGCCACAAACAGCCACAAGTGTCACCCTACCCTGGCGTATCTTGCCAGTTTCTTACTTGCTCCAGTAATACACTGTACTTTCATTGTTTGCAGCCGCTTCACAACACTTTAAAGCAAGTCCTAGTACTGTCTTCCCAGTGATCATGTTCGATCTGTTCAGTTTCAACACAACCATGAGCGACCTCATATATGCAGTAGTTTATGAAGGTGCCCCCTTCGAGATGAAAGCCCACAACCTCCAGCGGCCCACCATCGTCGACGAGACCGACGTCATTGTGCGGATCACCACATCAGTGCGCCTGACGTCAGCAACGCGTCTCCCGGGATTTATGCACGCATCTGTCACTGGCTGGAGTCTCTGAACCACCTCATTGTTGACGACAAAGACATTTCTGCTATCACGCCAGCTAAACCAACGCCAAGAATGGATTTTGACGACTGCCATTCCCCATTCCAGCCTCAACGCCTCAACGACGACAAATCTTCAAGTTGGAAATGCCATCAGCCCCTCACTCCCGTCTCGTCGTCCACGCGGCACCAAGAGGCCGCCTCGTCCGATGAAGTCCTTATTGAACATGGCTCCGGCCTCGGATCCAGCCTCTCAGTTCCAGAATCATCACTGCGAAGCGCCGCCAATTCATCACAGGTCTCGCTTATGAAGTAGCTTTGGGAGAGGATCGAATAAGGTATGAATGCACCTTTAGTTGAGACTCTAGAGAGAACATCTACGTATAGCTGACATTTATCATGTCGCCAATTGCCTTTTCAGGTTACTTGGCCATCACTCGACGATACGAAGACTGCCGTGTGTCAAGGGATACCTTGTAACAAGCGGACATGAAGAGCCTTGGACAGTCACGGATGCCTTATCGATTTTGTACGAATAATAGCACGCCTTGCCTTTGCACTGATCAATTCTAGGAGCTTAGCCATGTCATGATATAACTCGACACGCTGCTGCCTCTTAGGGGGGTGCGGGTCACAATAGCGGACTTGCTGAGCGCGTCACCATGCGCACAGCTTCCTTGGTGCCGTGCAAATCTCGATCCATACCGCTTGGATGTCCAGTATGGATCAAGACGAAATGCAATCTCGTGTCTCCCAGTCGTCCTGCAGAACCGCGCACCGTCGGCGGGCCCCGCTCTCGAAAACAGGCCAGTTTCGTCTATCGCAGCACAGTGCAAGTCGACATGGCCAAGGCGCCGCCAATATAGAGCCACGTGCAGTGTGATATAGTCACGGATGGAGCCTGCTTGGCTGGGGAGCATCCTGTGTCGAGTTCCAACGCTCCCTGTCCACTTCAATTGAGACTGATGTCTCCGAGTTCGTGAACTGCCTATTGCATTGATAGGTCAGATGCCCCGTACTTATCGTGTGTGCGCAGTACTGGTAGCTCCCAAGGTGGGCTATGTACATCGTACGCCATGGTGCGTCTTCAATAGCGCCTCGTTAGCGCGAGTACTGAGCCCACAGGCCCGTTATCAAGGCCATTTCTTTGCAGAACCGCGCTCAAGCGGTGTACACTTGTATTGCATACCCTAATGTCTCCCCCATTTTGACAGGGCTTCCTTGAACCAGAGCATCGGGTTGAACGAGGCCATTCTTGTGGCCATGCATAAGCCGAACAGTGCCAAGAGCGACCTGCAAAGAGCAATGTAACGGGTGCAATGAGTGGGTCCACACCCACCCTCCATCCCCTCGGCGGCTGGCAGCCCATGCCACCACCTAAACTATGTACTGTACAACGACGTTGTACTGATCTGGTTACGAAGGTGGACCCACTACACTAGAGCTAGCTGCGTTCGCCGCTGGTAAGTCACGCTGGACAGCAAGGGTGAACGTTGTAGATGAATAGCGTGTTGAGGCAACTAGCGCCCATTAAGACGGCTGTCCAGCACGTTGCGCCTCGGCGTTGTAAACACTTATAGTACGATGTACCTGTTTAACCGCACCTTTTCCGATGGGTCACAACATTCTGTGCGCGCACTCGTGGGAAGCATGTCACCAACTTCAACCACGTCACATCCAACACTATACCACGCGACCGATATGGATTCCGTGCCCATCCGTCTTCACCGTCCGCCTCCCGCGATTCCTCCAACGTACAACAACAACAACAATCAAACTGTCAACTTCTTCCACCCAGGCTACCCTCCGCCACTCGACTTCCTATTCGCCTTACCATGTGTCGATCCTGTCGATGAAGGCGACGCGGGCGCGACCAGGCAACCCAAGGGCTTGCACCACCACACCGCGCTCCTCGCTTGCCAGATCGTTGCCAACAATGCCTTTGAGTCGGGACGACTCTACTTCGACCGCCAAGGTGCACAGCCCGTCTTGGACCGAATTCCGACATATGGACTCCTAATGCCTGGGGAGTATTTCTTTGTCGTGAACTCCGATCGCAAGTCCGCCCTGTCCTCATACTTCTCCATCCACCCATCATCAAGATCCTTCAACCCTTAACCCAATGCGTGCGCTAATATTTCTACCAACTGCTAGCTTCGTACCGGTACCCCGTTGTGCCAAGCTTCCGCGACTGGCGATTTCCCCATGGCCATATCCCTCACGCCTGGCCCTCCCCGAAGCCAGCTCCTGCAACCGACACTGGTCGACGCTGCGCGCTGACAAATCACAGCTCTGGCCTTACGAGTGCTCATATAATACCAAGGGAAGAAGGCGAATGGTTCATGCAGAATGGCATGTCGCGGTATGGAGTGGACATGCGCGACATTAACGATTCCCGGAACCTCATCCGCCTGAGGGCCGACATACACCGATGCTTCGACACCCGTTTGTTTACCATCGTCCCGAAGCCCGAGTTTGCTTCGGCCATCTCAGACACGTTATTCACCACTACAGCCCCAGCGTATGTGCTGCATGTCTTCGGGGCCAACGCAGAAGAGTTCTCCGGCCTGTACCATAACACGCGCTTTCAATACCTCGACAATACCAGCCGTGAATTCTTGTTCTCCCGTCTCGCATGGACCGTTTTGATACTCATCAAGCCTTTCGTGCTGGCGGGCTCGCAGCGGTCTGTTATTCGGTGTCGGAGCAGCAAGGGAGTTGGCTTCGAGTGGGAAGCCGAAGAGTTGTCTGGCGCCGATCTGTCGCGTTCTTACGGTGGCGGAGGTTCGCGGAGTGCCAGTCCCAAAAAGCGAAGTCGGCCGCGTGAGGAGGACCGCGGCAGCCTCCTAGATGCGGACGAGTGGTATGCTGGGGCATGGGAAGAAGACAGGGGACGAAAACGTGTGCGTCCCGATTCTTCACCAAGTCGTTATCCCGTGCATGACGATTGTATTGACTCTCCCCAACTCTCGAATGGGTCAACTTTGTCTGCAACCCCGACGCACGAAACACCTTCCCCAACTCACTATTCGTCACTACCCGACATCAAGGGCAATAAGCCCCCGGGTCTTGTGGGCCACAACTCATAACGACTGGGACTGTGCAGCAGGGTATCAGGAATTCACGTAACCTCATGGGCGTCGATGCCGCCTTGTTGAGGATCAGGATGGAGCGCTCTTGGAGAGTGATAGTCTTCATTCCCAGCATCTCGACTTCACATGTCAGCCGCCAGACTAGCGCGTCCCTCGACGACAATGAGGACAGTGGGACGCGTCCCATTGCCGGAAACTGCCCGGCAATAAACAAGCTCTCCGCCCTCATCAGATGTAAGATGCCCACAAGGTCTTTCAGTCCGTCACCAACGGTACCAGAGGTCTTTGCCGTCTACACAACAGCATGGTAGCCTCCGCTCCGCTCCGGATGCGCAGGGCTGCGCTCTGTAACCCAATTCCACATCTCAAACTGGCCCTCCGGGCCCTCCGACCTCCGGGGGTTATATTCCATCGCCACTAAGTAAGGCAAAGAACAAGCACATGAAAAAGAGGCGATTCACAACACTCGTTTGGTAATAGCTTGGACTGGTCCGCTCCGCCCACACCCGAGGATCACAACCAAGACGAGTTCTCCGGAGGTTAAGAGCACTGTCACTAAGCAAGGCAAAAGGGGAGCATCTCTTACACGCCCCATCCCTTTCACTTTTGACCTTGCCTCGGCTGCAGACGAAGGAATCCTTTTTGCAAGACGGTCTCTTGGACCTGACACCTGTTCCGGCTTACGATTATGTTCTTGTGTAGCCTGCTGAATGAGCGATCTACAATACCTTACAGCTTTTCGTCTTCTACATGGACGAAGCGAGCATCCTGAAGGACATCTTGAAGTCTTCCCCGCACCAATCACCGGTCTTGGGCATCCACATATTTCTCGCAATTCGCTGGAGATTCAAGTTTAATTTCCGCAAAACCACAAATAGATGGAGGTGTGCTTAACAACCGATGCAGTGACGACTGCTGTTCCGGGTGACATTGATCAATCAAAGGAACAAATAGATAACCTAGTTCCGAGAAATTGTTCTCTTGGAACTCGGAAGTTCTGTATTGGATACCTCGATGCCAGATCGTGTAGTGACCTACCCCCGACATTCGCTGACCTTTTACCTCCCATGACCAAGAAGGTTCTTCCAGACTTTTTCGATGCTACGCATTTAATAGATGCAGCTCTAGCGACTGCAAACTTCGCAGCTATTTTTCAAGCGCCATTGATTCTTGGCATCACTCTTCTTATCTTACCTGCAGTTGGTCTCGTGATCACCTCCTCTGGATGGCGTATCAATGTCATTGGCCTACCAAAAACCGCCCTCCCTATACATGAGTAGCTTTATGGTCAATAAGCCTCTGTGGTGTCATTTCACTGACCGCTCCAGTGATTTTGATGGAAGTTATGCGGTCCAGACTTGGACAACTCCCAGACTGGATAGCCACCAACACCAGCCAAGCCAACAACCTTTCCATTGGTGACGTGATTTGTGGCGTCGTATTATTAACAGCCAATGGATATCTGTGGAAACATTCCGCAGAATCCCAGGAACAGGATACAAAATCCCCGCAATTTGCATAGTATAAAGCTTGGAAACATTTGTTTGGCATCAGAAAGTTGAGAATTCTATTTTGAAATAGTAGCCACGCATACATACGACCCCATACCCCTATTCATATGGCTGCCGGCTCATAGGTAGACATCTCTAAGAACAACAATATCACCACTCTGCCCTCATAACTCTAGAGGACTTTAGCTTTGGAAGTAAAATGTCGTAGTATGCGGCAGGTTCGGGGCCAGAGCTAGCTTCATATGTCATTGACTGATCAGGGGTATCCCGCCAAGGCTGAGATGCCAGCCCAGTCATTTAGGTTGCCATGGATTCTATCTAGAATCTCCAAGAGAGTAAAAGGATGAAAGTCTCGTTTAAGAACTATAAACAAATTAGATTGAAAAAGAAATACTACTCTATATGCAACTATAGGAAACATCGCGCGCAATAATAACCCCTTGAACATATTCATATGGCCTAAGTTTTCTCCTACTGGCCAAAAATGTTTTAAAACCCCATGACCCCTGCCTAGACCCCTTTTTCCAACATATTACGAGTAGGTTCTTTAACGTTTACCTAAGGCTTTTAGTAGAGTAATAGGACTAAGATATTTAAGCTATTAAACAGATTGATAAGGTACCTATAAGGAACTAGTTGTCTGGGGAGTGGGTGACAAAGCTGCTGCTTAATTACTAAGGCAAGGAAGTTAAGGTAATAGAAGAGGTTGTTAGGGAAGCTGTAAGAAACAGGTTGTCTGGCTGTTGATAATAACACAAAAAGACGGGTTGTCACGTTTTGCCCTGCAACTCTTCAAGCCCTTTGGGACTCCGAAGTGAGATGCGAGCTCAACACGTAATGACGCCATTGAGAAGGATACACAGAAGCAGATTGGTGCTCAAAACGAGGTCTGAGGTAGACGTAATGCTGGTGCCATAAGGTGCTTATCGCGTGGACGGAATGGCAGCTCAGATATGACGATACCTCTATAATGCTGTACACGAAAAGGAGGAATCCGCTTGCTGCCGACGGTATTGGTTGTGAGCGTACGACATCAGCGATTTCCAGCTCCCGTCATGTTGGTTATCTATCATGGAGACCAGTTGTCAGGGATTTGGTCAATAAGCTATTTCGGGCTTCCAGGAACAAATGTAGAGCGGTCTCTGTCAAGGTACCCCTGCCTCCTGCCCTATACCTAAGACATGCAGGAGTCTGTGCTTAGTAGACAAACCATACTTGCGAAGCGGACAACGGGTTTGCGATCCTCCGTAGCTATAGTCAAATCTCTTCAACTTACTCTGTAAAGCTTTAAGGTTTGTTAAGCCGTCAGGTGCTGGGGAGAGGGCTGCTGGCGGGGCACCGGAAGGCAGTGTAGTAATTGCGGAGAAACCCGTGATAATGCGCGCACCTATTCAAAGCGCAGAGAAACGTCTGAGATATACAATTTCCGTCGAATTGAGACAAGTCAAGCATCGTTGGCATTGCCATTGAAACTAAGACTCGTGCCAGCCAAACCGGGATGCCGATGTTACCAGGATACAGTTTGAGAGCGTTATAATGAAATTTACAGGTCTCATATTGATTACCACCGGATCCTTGTTCCGATAAATCGATCGTCCCATGGTTTACGCCACCAACGGCCTATTTAGCTGTCCGTCGGCCCGTTACTGTTATCCGACCGTTGTCAAATTTACCCAATAGACGTTATCTGTAAATACATTCCAACCCATCCTTTCTAACCAGCCCTATGCAATTCTTGGACTACATCCAACACAGCTAGCGAATTTCCCCGGATCTTCAAGCAATTCAACTCACAGCATCGGCCAGTAATCGAAATTGGATCCCGTGCTTACTCATCCCCCTAACAGGCACCCTTACGATGACTACCTTCCTCGATGGCGGACTGGCCCTGCATAGCAGCCTTTTTCTATGGCTGAATGATATGACCCGGTCGGGGTTTGGTTTCACCATCACGCTAGCGTTGGCCACCATCGCCCTTGCGCCCCTCTTTGCCAGGTCCATGCTCAAAAGCCTGCGGAGCGATAGGATCCCCGTCATCAACCCCCCGAAACTGTTTGAACCTGCATTTCTAAAAAGCATGGAGTTTCCAAGTCGAGGCCCCTATTACTACCGCGAAGGCCAAAAGCATTTTCCGAACCAGCCATTCAAACTGCTAAGCAACCAAGGCATTGTAACCGTCTTGCCTGCGGACCGGGCAAATGAGGTCCGGAACGTGGCAACCCTGGACTTCAGGAAAGCTTTTGGCAATGTACGTTGACTATAACATTGGTGCTTTCACCCGACCTCTCCCGCCGGAGTGGATCGTTTCTCTATTGACAATTGTTTTGCCTAGATTCTTCCTGATGGCTTCCTCAGCTCCCAGGCTGTTGGAATACTCGACCATCCAGAAGGTGTTATGCAGCGGGTAGTAATAAAACACCTCACAAAGCACCCAGGTCAGTCGCAGAGAAGAGAAACATTCGAAAGCCGAACAAAGAGTCCATTGAAGTTATCAAACGATTGTCCGCATTGACTAACTACCCCTTGTACAGACGGTATAACGAAAGCGATGTCTATTGAAGCCGCATTTGCGGCGAGCAAGAGTTTTGGAGATAATCACGGTAAGTGACGCAAATGTCAATAGTGATAGATGGAATTTCTATATTTGTGCCACCACGCTGACAAATCCAGAGTGGTCTGATGTGAAACTGTACGATCCTGTAACCGATGTAGTCGCCCGCATGTCCTCACGCGTGTTCCTGGGAGACGAACTTTGCCGGAGCGAAGAGTGGCTGGATATCACCAAATCCTTCGCTATAACGGCTATAACATGCGTCATGACTTTGCGGGCTTTCCCCCCTTGGCTTAGATCACTAGTACACAGGTTCAGCAAAGCCGGGAAGGACTTCAGAGCGCTATACGCACGTGCCCAGAAAATCGTGGATCCGATTGTCTTGGAGCGGCGGGGAGAGTTGGCGGATTGTGCGGCCAAAGGGATCCCGCCACCCGCCCACAACGACGTTCTTGAATGGGGCGGAAAGGAATGCCCTGACAACCCTTTCGACATGTGCGGGTTACAGCTCGCCTTGTCCTTGGCCTCGATTCATACGACTTCGGATTTGCTTGCGCAAACGTTGTTGTACCTATCTGCACAGCCTGAATACATCGAAGTTCTGAGGGAAGAGATTATCCAAATACTGCCAATTCACGGATTTAAAGCCAGTACGTTCACATTTCTGAAGCGTATGGATAGCGCTATCAAAGAGGCACAGCGGCTGAAGCCTGTCGCGCTCGGTAGGCATCCTTATCCTGACCCTTCCACGGGAGCCCGTCTTTATCTTTTCCATACAGGGCCTGACATCTTGTTTTGCTGCTAACCTTGGCCTTCACCTTCATAAAGCCGGCATGCAACGCTTCGTCACAGAGGACACTACCCTCGAAGGGGGTATTACCCTGCGTCGAGGAGAATTCGCGGCTGTTGACGCAGGCCGAAACTGGGACCCTGAAAAGTTTGAGAACCCGGAACAGTATAACCCGTTCCGATTCTCCGAAGCGTGCAAGCGACCGACTGCCGAACACAGCCACCAGCTCACGGCGGTTACATCTGACAATTTATCGTTTGGTTTTGGCAAATCCGTATGTCCTGGCAGATTCTTCGCCTCCAGCGAGATTAAAATCGCGCTTTGCCATTTGATTCTCAAATACGACTGGAAAATGGCCGAAGGCTCGTCCCCCGATTTTTTAACCATAGGCTTTTCACTTGTTGTCAATCCCGAAGCAAAGGTATCGTTCCGGCGGCGAAAAGAGGAGTTTGATTTGGATTCACTTCCCGTTGATGAGGAATAATTCGTCAAAGGTTGGGGTCGGAGCAGGCCAGTGCATTGTTATAAGCAGTGCATTTTTTGAAATTACAGGCGGTCATGGATCCATAACGGATCAACCTTTCGGCAGGTTAGAGCCGTAGTCTTGATTGATGATATCTACTGTTGCCTATGGAAGGAAATAAAAGTGGGAGGAGGAAGGACTAGATGGGCCAACTATATATATGGGGCCAGGAGCCGGAACCAGCGTCCCGGTTGTTGAAATACATATACGTTGGGAGTAAGAACAAAGCTTGTGCAATTAATAGACATGGTGTGTGTGTTGTTGTCTGGATGGGTTGTTTGCGCAAGTGATTAAAGTATATAAATAGGAATTCTTGTCTAATTATTAGACGTAGTCTATGTAAGGTTACTTAGATACAATAGTGACCTAGTCTCGAGGGGAAAATACCTGTGTTATTAGAACATCCATATTTGGGTGGTTAGATCTATCTAGAAAACAGTACTAATATTTATCTAGTAGTACTGCTTAGTTTAGTGTCATGACCTACCAGGCTACTAGTAACTAGTTGTGTCTTATCTGTAGACACCGTGCGGCCTCTCACATTCAACACCTCTTCGATCTATCCATCCGTCCTTCTATCTCCCTATTGATCTGCACGTCGTATCTATATCACCGAGGCGTATTGGCAGCTTGCCCGGGCTAGCTGAGCCGATTCCAGCTGGGCCAGGTCTGGCTGGGTCGGTGTCGGAACAAGGGGTCCAAGCAGGGGTCCCGGGCCCAGACAGACATCTGGCCAGACGGCCGATAACGGGACGATAGCCACGCCGTTGACTAGAGCTAGACGCCTTCGCCAGCGTGGAACCGGTCTGCCCATAAATACCTTAACCAGTGGCAGCCCGGACAACTAGTAGACATTATCATCACAAGCCACCATATCACTTACTGCGTCCTAGTGCCGATGCCACGAGTGCGACAGCGGGATATTCGTCTGTGACTGCTTGACCTAGGTGACAACTAACACTGGGACACTCAGTAAGATGGGTCGGAATCTTTTTTCAATTGATAGACGTGTTCTGTCTGAAGTTGCGCAGGCCCTCGCGCTGCTTCGCTTGTGGCCTTCAGAGCAAAATGTCGGTGCTATCGGAATCTCCCTATTTAGGTGGCCAGATGTATCCATCCCATGATACCGACATGCATCCCGCGGCACTGCCAGATTCAGCTCGTGACCCATACGGCTGTTAGCCTCCAGTTGCGTCCAGCCCATGGACCGCACTGCCGCCGACTCACGCTACCGTCCACTATGGTCACGCTGTTGTCACGCTGCCATCCACACTCCAACAACTATCGCGTTCAAGCAACCTCAGATAGACCACATCTAACGATTGAACAAGGATTATTATTGCCAGCGTATACGCACTTCAAAGCTTTTGGCGCACCGTAGGTCAAAGGGCACTAGGAGAGATACGCCTTCGGGTGTGCGACTAATAGCGCCTTACTCGCAGCAAGGGAATTAACCAGGTCATGGTTGGAACCGGCGAAGAGAACCATAGAACCAAGCAAGATACTGCGCCTGTTTACGAAAATAAATACAATGTGCAAGAAAAAGAGGGTCCCCCATCATGGAAAAAAAAGCAACGTGCCTATACCATATACGCCATATGCATCCTAATTCAAATCATATACATTCCCAAGTTGAACACCATTCCCAAACCGGTACCACGACTATCGCTGCGTAGAAATCGCTTCACGAACCCAATCCATCAACGAAACAACTGCATCAACGTCGCAGAGCCAGCCTGTGACATTCAAATCCCAAATCCCTTCGTGCGGCGTCGCGAATATGGAAAGGACCGGCTGATGGACAGGCAGGCCGCGCAAAACCCGATCCATCGTCAGCATCTGAATGCGCTCACCCGATACGGCAAGCCGGGGAGATTCGTCAATACCTTGAAACTGGACCTCGAAGCCGAATTCGGTGGCCGAGCCGCAGCCCATAGAAGCCTTGATGTCCGATAACTGACACAATTCGAAGTCGGAGCTGGATATCATTTGGTCTTGGACAAACGCGACCATGTCCTTGAAGGTCGCGTGCGCACCAGTGTCGACGCGGATAGGAATGGTATTGACGCAAGGACCAGAGACGTCGGCCAACAGGCCCGGTAGCGTGGACCGGCCCGAAACGAGCAGTCCGAAGACGACATCCTGAGCACCACTGAATTTGGCAATGGCAAGCGCGCAGGTAGCGACGAATACGCTTGCCGCAGTATTGTTCATTTTCGGCGGGTTGATGACCTCTCTCACATGATGAGATGGGTAATGAATGCCCGCACGCAGATTAGAAAGATCGGCATGACGGGCCGGGATCGGCGTGATTTCCGCCCCCTTCAGTAGCCCTTGCCAATATTGGAGACAAGAACTCCGCTGCGTTTGGACCTGATGCATGTAGCCTGCAAAGGAAACCGGCTGTACGATTGGTCTTTCGTGTAAGCCGTCGTCAAACAGCCGCACGATAGAGCCGATGGCGATCCCGTCGTACTGCGCATGGGAGAGACGAAGAACCAGGCGCCTTTTGCCGGCGGGACTGTAGCAGAGAAGAGATCGAACGTAGGACTGTCCCAGTTGGAGCAGTTGTAGGTCGTTCGCACACCATTGCTGCGAGAATTCGTCGGGGTCAGCAACCTCGTGTAAAGTCAGGTCGAGTGGAACTCCGCTGAGAATGAGCTGCAAGACCGTAGCGCCGTCTTTGACGAACACAGCACGAAGTATATCGAATTGCTGCCACATGATCTCGCACAGTTGGATGATTCGATGCGGGTCGACCGAGACAGGAAAGTCCATGAAGAAATGGAACGAGAAACCAAGCGGCGTTGAGGTCGCAATCCGGATGCATCGCTGCTGAAAGTAAGTGGTAGGTAGGATGTCGACAATGGTAGCTCCTTGTGCCTTGAAGACTGCTGAATAAGGAGCGAGTGCTGGGGATGTTGCGGAGTACGGGATCAGAGAGAAAGGAGAGGGCGCAATATAGGGAGGCCGCGCGGGTCGCATGGCCTTTGCCAAATCGCAAAGGCGCGGGTGACGGAAAACGTCCGTCACGTTGAGCGAGAAGCCCTGCTCGTGCGCTCGCCCGACCAGCCGCATGGCGGCGACCGAATCGCCGCCGATGCGCAGGAAGCTGTCCTCGGCTGCGATCGAGTCCGGGCTGATACCCAACACGCTCGCCCATAACTGTTGTAGTCGAATATCGGCCTCTGTCGTTGGCGCCGTCCGGCTGCCGCTGTCTCGGGACCGAGCCGGGTTCAGGGCGGACAGCTGTTCGAGCGTCATGGTGGTGCCCATCTGTCGCAGACGCAAACGGTCTGTCTTGCCCGTCGCTGTCATGGGGATGCGATCAACGGGAATATAGGCGCCAGGAATCATGTGAGTCGGCAACCAGTCACCAAGTCTCGCGTTGATGTCGGTCATCACCCGTTCCATTGTCGTATCGTCCTGGGCCGCAGCCGCGGTCCCCAGGGCCAAGAATGCCACCAGCATCGTCGTTTCACTCTCCGCCGGCCGTACAACATCGGCCACAACGTCGACATCGGGGTGAGAATCGAGGCATTGCCTCAGATGGTGTTCAATTTCTCCCAGTTCGACGCGCTGGCCCCGGATTTTGACCTGGTCGTCCTTGCGGCCAACGAAGTGGAGGACTCCGTCGGCGTCGTAGCGGACGAGGTCGCCTGTGCGGTAAAGACGGCCACGGCGGCCGGCTGCGCCAGGACCGCCCCGGACCAGCCACGCTGGGTCCTCAATAAAAGCTGCCGCTGTCTTGTCTGGGTCGCCGAGATACCCGCGGCCAACGAGCGGCCCCTCGATCCAGAGCTCGCCAATTTCGCCAATCGATACCGGACCCTCGCCGTCTGGTCGGACCACCCAGACGACCGCGCCGCACCCTTTCCCTATAGCTGGATCGTCCTGTTCCCTGGATTGTTGAATGGGGAATAGCGTTGCTGTTACCGTGCACTCTGCTGGACCATACGTGTTTAGGACTGTGTCAACAGATTCCCACGACGAGGCGACCAGTCTGCTAAGCCTCTCGCCAATGAATGCAATCGTTCGTACGCCCGGCAAATCTTCAGCAGAGACAAACTGTGCTACAGTAGGCGTAACATGGAGGTATGTGGCGCCAAGTGTATTAATGGATTTAGCAATCAAGTCAAACCGGTTTTTGTTGCTAGGCACACAGAGGCAGCCACCTGCTGTGAGGGTGTGCAAAGTGTTGGACCATGCTACGTCAAAGGCGTATGATACGTAGTCAAAGACGCGAGTTTGTGATGTGAACCCAAGTGCCGTCTGCTGATGCTGGATAGCACTGCTGAAGTTGGCGTGCGTGACCATGGCGCCCTTAGGCACACCTGTACTACCGGACGTAAAGACAACGTAAAGGAGGTCCTGGGGCGTGGCCTGCGCAAGCGGCGGCTGGCGGCTATTGATAACTCCCGGGCCTTGCACCGCCTCCTCTGCGGCGGCGACAATGACGATGGGAACGTCTGCAGCTATCCCGCTTACAAGCTCGCCAGCCAATGCCTGGTTGGCTTCTGACGAAAGGATTAGTTGGCACTGGGAGGAGTGCGAAAGGGCTTGCTGGACAATGGCCCGAAGCCGCGACGCCGGCTGCGTCGTGTCCATTGTCGCCGACGCTGCCCCGGCTTTCATGACAGCAAGCATCGCCACCGGCGTCCACATCGACTTCTCAAAGCATAGTGGAACAATCGTGCCAGGCCCAGCCCCAAGTCGGGCCAGGCGCTGTGCCAATCGCGTCGACTGGGCGTCTAGATCGCTATACGTTAGCTCACCATCCCAAGCGCAGATAGCTGGCGCATCTGGCTGCTGGCGCGCGCGCTGGGTAAATAGGTCGTGCACGCAAGCCTCGACCGTCTCAGGCACGACGGCGTTCCAGGCCCAAATCTGCTGCAGATCCTGTTCCCGGGTTGTGTTGATTTCTTTAACGGGCATGCAGGGGGACATTTCAGCAGCTTGACACAGCTGGCGGAAGACCTGATCAAACTGCTCGACCAAAAGAGCGGCGAAAGCTGGTGCTACAACCCTGGCGTCGTACCGGAATTCAATATCAATGCCCAACTCGTTAAGCTGGCATATGACATTAAGCGCGTAAGTCATAAAGGACCCCTGATTAAGTCTGACGCCTGTCGCCTCATTTGACTGGCTTTTCACAAACAGGCTCAAATGTCTATCAATGGTGCCCTCTGCTCGAGGATGTACGACGAGCAGCGACTGGAATTGGCAGGCCTGCGCAGCACCAGCCCCAAGCTTCTGAATATTAGACAGACCGAACTGCTCGTGAGGCACCATATCTACCGCCTGTGATTGCATGGATGATAGCAAATCGGTCACCTGCGCATCAGCCTGGAGCTTTACCCGGACTGGCACTGTTGCGATCGCCGGTCCTGCCATACGTTCGATACCTGGCACCGGCGCTTGGCGTCCGTTGCTGACGGCTCCAAAGGCAACGTCGTCAGAAGCGGTATGATGGCCGACCACAATCGCCCAGGCAGCCCGGAGGAGGGTGGATGGTGTAGTGTCTGTCTGCGGCCAACGGAAACCCACAATAGCGTGTTGTAAAATTTGGCTGGCCTGCGGTTGGTATAACGGCGATGGCAGTGCAGGGAACGGCGTGGCCTCGCAGTCGGCGAACTGGGCCTGCCAATACTTGGTTGGAAACTGCGAATCCGTGCTGGTGGTGATGTGTTTGATAAAGCTCTGGAAAGGTGTTGAGAAAGAGTTAGTGCTTCCGGAATAATACGTGCTTTGCAACTGGTCTAGTAGTAGTGGCATCGACCAGCCGTCGTAGAGAGCGTGATGTATCGTCCATATAAAATAGGAAGTACCATCGTCGCTGTCAATGATAACAGCAGCCCGAGTCAGGGGCTTTCCCATCCCGATCTCCTTCTCTTTGTCGGTCTGGACATACTCATTGAGGCTCTGCCGGACAATGTCAATAGGCGATGCAGCGGTGCGGAGAACCACTTGCACCAGCCCCTGCTCAGGCATGTCTACAATCTGCGTCCGGAGGATATCGTTTGCCACCATTACCTTATTCCAAGCCTCTGCTAGGCTGTCCGTATTGACGTCGTTACGCAACTGGAGGATGTTACGCGCCACGTATTCGCCTGCCTGCTTCGCCGTCATGGCTAATAGGCCCTCCTGAAGTGGTGTACAAGGGAACACGTCCTGGATCTGGTCGGCTGGTAGGTGGCAACACCTAGCTGCTTGGTCGCGAACGGTTTGCTCTGGTTGTTTAATCCGCAGCAACGAAAAGGGCGCAACCGGTCCAACCATGGAGTACCCAGCCGTCATCTTTCGGGCCAGGTCGCGCAGACGCGGCCACTGGAAGACGTCTGCCACTGTTAACAAGAAGCCCTGGTCGCGAGCGCGGCCAACAAGTCGCATAGCCGCCACTGAGTCGCCGCCGGTCCGTAGGAAGCTGTCCTCGGCTGCAATCGAGTCCGGGCTGATACCCAGCACGCCCGCCCATAACTGTTGTAGCTGAATCTCCGCTTCTGTCGCCGGCGCCGTCCGGCTGCCCTGCCCCCGAGCCGGATGCAGGGCGGTCAGCTGCTCAAGCGTCATGGCCACGCCCATCTCCCGCAAACGCAAACGGTCCGTTTTTCCCGTCGCTGTCATAGGGATACGGTCAACGGGGATATATGCGCCCGGGATCATGTGGATCGGCAACCGGTCGCCCAGTGCTATGTCGATGTCGGCCACGATTTGTTCCAATGTCGTACCCTTCTTCACCACGCCGCCTAATGCCAGGACAGCGACCAGGGTTGGCCTTTCGCTTCCGGCAGGCCGAACGACCTCGGCCACCACATCAACGCCAGGGTAGGCTGCAAGGCAGTACTTGAGATGGTGTTCGATTTCTCCCAGCTCGACGCGCTGGCCCCGGATTTTGACCTGGTCGTCCTTGCGGCCAACGAAGTGAAGCTTTCCATTGGCATCGTACCGAGCAAGGTCGCCTGTGCGATAAAGCCGGCCGTGACGGCCAGACGAGCCGGGACCGCCCCGGACCAGCCACGCTGGGTCCTCAATAAAAGCTGCCGCTGTCTTGTCTGGGTCGCCGAGATACCCGCGGCCAACAAGCGGCCCCTCGATCCAGAGCTCGCCGGTTTCACCGATTGACACGAGGCCTTTGCCGTCTGGCTGGATGACCCAGACGACTGTTCCACATCCGCGGCCAATGCTGGGGCTTCCAGGAGTGTTAACATCAAGTCTCTCCGCAGTAGACAGGACAGTGCACTCAGCAGGCCCGTAGATATTGAAAGCATTAGCTGTCTTGTTCCAGATAGCCGCGTCGCTTGCCACGACTAACTCGCCACCTAAAACAATGGTTTCTAGATAGGCGAGATTAGAATCGCTAAGCAGGCGGGCTGCTGTGGGAGGGAGCAGGATATAATTGGCGCTATAACGGCGGATAGCTCCTGAGAGATCTGCCATACGCTCCTCTTGGTTTGGAATACATAACGTTGCGCCTGCTGTGAGCGAGCATAGAAGATTATGCCATGCAGCGTCAAAAGCGTATGATGCAAAGTCGAAAACACGGGAGTGGTGGCTGATAAGGGGGAGGTCTTGCTGATACCTTATAGCGCTGCTGAAGTTGCTATGTGTAAGCATGGTGCCTTTGGGAACGCCGGTACTACCAGAAGTAAAGACAACGCAGAGGAGGTCTTGGGGGGAAGCCTGCTTGAGGGGCGGATAGCCGTGGCCGTTGCTGTCACCGGGGCCTTGCGCTGCCTCCTTTTCGGCAACGACGACGAGAACATGAGCGGCCATCCCACTAGCCAGCTCGCTCACAAGCTCGCCAGCCAGCGTCTGGTGGGCCGTCGACGATAGGATCAGTTGGCAGTGGGAGGAGTGCGAAAGGGTCTGCTGGACGATGGCTCGAAGCCGCGACGCCGGCTGCGTCGTGTCCATTGCCGCCGACGCTGCCCCGGCTTTCATGACAGCAAGCATCGCCACCGGCGTCCACATCGACTTCTCAAAGCATAACGGAACAATCGTGCCAGGCCCAGCCCCAAGGCCAGCCAGGCGGTGTGCTAGCTGGGTCGACAGGGCGTCCAGCTTACCATACGTCAGCTCACCGTCCCAGGCACATATAGCCGGCGCATCTGGCTGTTGGTACGCGCGTTCAGTAAAGAGGTTGTGCACGCAGGCCTCAATAGTCTCAGGGACAGCAGCATTCCAGGCCCAAATCTGGCATAGGTCCTGCTCCCAGGTCGTTTCAATCGCGTCGACAGGCATATGGGACATTTTAGGGTCGCACAGCTGGCGAAACACCTGGTCGAATTGCGCAGACAAGTGAGTGGCCAGAGCTGGTGCTACGACCGTCGCATCGTAACGCAGTTCGATATCAATGCCCTGATTGTGAAGATGGCACATCACCATGAGCGAGTAGGTTACAAATTGACCAACGTCATTGCCCAAGTCCATCGTCGCCTTATTCTGCACCCCCTTAGAGAACAGGGTGGACTTTTGACTGCCAGCGGCGGTCTTGGTTTTGGGTTGGACAACGAAAATGGATTGGAATTGGCATGCCTGCTCAGCACAACGTCCCAGCTTTCGAATGCTGGACAGACCGAACTGCTCATGTGGCACCATCTCAACCGCCTGCGACTGCATACTGGAGAGCATATCGCTCACTGATGCCTCTTCGTGTTGAAGTTTCACTCGGACCGGCACCGTGGCGATAGTCGGCCCGGCCATGCGTTCGATGCCTGGCACCGGCGCCTGGCGCCCGTTACTCACAGCTCCAAAGACAACGTCGTCAGAAGCAGTATGGCGACTGATAACAATCGCCCAGGCAGCCCGTAGGATGGTGGATAGCGTAACATCTGTCTGCGGCCAGCAAAAATCCGCGATAGTATGTTGTAGGAGCCGATCAGCTTGTGGCTTATGCGAAGGCGACGGTAACGGAGGAAACGGCGCGGCCTCGCAGTCAGCCAGCTGGGACTGCCAGAATTGGGTTGCTGACTCAGAATCCAGACTGGTAATATGCTTGATGAAGCCCTGGAAGGGCGTCGGGCGAAGACGGATGTCGCTGGAATACGCCCTCTCTAGCTGATCTAACAGCAGCGGCAATGACCAGTTGTCGTATAGCGCGTGGTGTATCGTCCACACGAAATAGCAAGCACCACCGTTGTCCACGACGACGATAGCTCGAGTTAGCGGCATGCCCAATCTCATCTCTTGCGCTTTATCTGTCTGTACGTAGTTGGCCAAGTCCCCTCGAACAACAGTACAAGGCGCCGCGCTAGAGAGAATCACTTGCACCAGTCCCTGCTCGGGTAAGTCTATAATTCGAGTGCGGAGGATGTCGTTTGTTTCCACCACGAGGTTCCAAGCTTGAGTCAAAAGCTTAGCGTCAACATCTCGCTGCAGTGGAAAGATGTTATGTGCAACATATTTGCCTGCCTGTCTTGCTGTTATAGCCAGTAAGCCCTCCTGGAGCGGTGTGCAAGGGAAGACGTCCTGTATTTGGTCGGCCGGTAGGTGGCAGTATCTAGCTGCTTGCTTGCGAACAGTTTGCGCTGGTTGTTTAGCCCGGAGCAAGGAAAAGGGCGTGGCTGGTTCCACCGTTGAGTTGCCGCCTGTCATCTTCTTGGCCAGGTCTGTTAGCCGTGGCCACCGGAAGACATCCATCACCGTCAGCAGCAAGCCGTGCTCGCGCGCGCGCCCAACTAGCCGCATGGCAGCGACTGAGTCACCACCAATGCGCAGGAAGCTGTCCTCAGCCGCAATTGAGTCCGGGCTGATCCCAAGAACGCCCGCCCACAGCCGCTGCAGCTGAATCTCTGCCTCAGTCGCCGGCATTGTCCGGCTGCTGGCTTGGGACCGAGCCGGGTCCAGGGCGGCCAGCTGCTTAAGCGTCATGGCTGTGCCTATCTTACGCAGACAGATACGGTCTGTCTTGCCTGTTCCTGTCATAGGGATGCGGTCGATGGGAATATACGCGCCTGGGACCATGTGGGCTGGCAACCGGTCGCCCAGGCTGGCGTCGATGTCGGCCATGATCCGTTCCATTGTCAATTTCGCGTTTTCCTGGGCCGCGTTGTCCGAAGTCAGAAATGCTACCAGCATTGCTGTTTCGCTCCCAGCTGGCCGAATAACGTCGGCCACGACGTCAACGTCGACCTCTGGGTAAAAGTCAAGACATTGTCGCAGATGGTGTTCGATCTCGCCAAGCTCGACGCGTTGACCTCGGATCTTGACCTGGTCGTCCTTACGGCCTACAAAGTGGAGGACGCCGTCGCTATCGTATCGGACAAGGTCGCCTGTGCGGTACAGCCGGCCGTGACGGCCAGACGAGCCGGGACCGCCCCGGACCAGCCACGCTGGGTCCTCAATAAAAGCTGCCGCTGTCTTGTCTGGGTCGCCGAGATACCCGCGGCCAACAAGCGGCCCCTCGATCCAGAGCTCGCCAGTTTCACCGATTGACACGAGGCCTTTGCCGTCTGGCTGGACGACCCAGACGACTGTTCCACATTCGTGGCCGATAGCTGGATCTTCTTGTGTACCTGGTGGAACTGGCAACAGCGTGGCTGTCACTGTGCACTCTGCAGGACCATACGTGTTCAGAACCGTATAAACAGATTCCCACGACAAGGCGACTAGCCTGCTAAGCCTCTCGCCAATGAATGCAATCGTCTGCACGCCTGGCACATCTTGGGCAGATACAAGCTGTGCTACGGTAGGCGTGAGGTGGAGGTATGTTGCGCCGAGTTTGTTGATGGATTCAGCAATTGAATCGAATCGGTTTTCGTTACTAGGTATACAGAGGCACCCACCTGCAGTTAGCGTATGCAAAGCGTTCGACCAAGCCACATCAAAGGCATATGATACGTAGTCAAAAACGCGGGACTGTGCTGTAAACCCAAGCGCCGCCTGTTGATGTTGGATAGCGCTGCTGAAGTTGGCGTGTGTGATCATAGCGCCTTTTGGAATACCTGTGCTGCCAGATGTGAAGACGACATAAAGAAGGTCATCGGGCGCAGCTCGAGTAAGCGGTGGATGGTTGTCGCCATCTTCCAATGCCGCCTCCTTTTTAGCGATAACTACAGGAACT